>BPTQ01000004.1:319589401-319609445 GCA_019973895.1 Chrysanthemum seticuspe | reverse complement strand
GTATATAATTTATCACAGGTTTGTAAACGTTTTCAGTGAAACGTTTTGATAAAAGGTTGTGATAGGTGGCTGAAATTCAACGGTAAGAGTTAGTCGTTTCCAATCTTCAAAAACGTAAACTTCCTCAATAGTATATGCAGACAAACAACAAAGTACGTGAAACACGGAAAAAAACACACGAAAGCAAAAGGTAAAGTGACAACACTAAAATACACAACGCTTCCAAATAAACAGTAGTAATTTTGTTTTTGCTATGGATTAATTACAACAGGGTTGTTACTAGATTAACGTATTCTGAAGCACATGCAAAACGTACCAAAGATGTGTACTTATGAACTAGTATAGACCACAGATCGGATTACCTAGAAGTATCAACCGCATTCACGTACTTCGTGACTATTGCGATGTGCGCAGCAAGCCCCAGTTCCTTTGAAGGAAAAGAAGCTCGTTCAAAATATTGTGGGATCCGTCACTTGGATTAGCAACATCACATAATTAATCCCATTCGGTGCCCATAACTATAGCAAGAGATCCCCTTATCCTTACGATCATCCCTCAATGATGCGATTCCAATTCCAACTCCTTCTAATAAAAAATAGAAAAATATAAAATACTTTTACCTTTCCATGCTTAGAGCCCATAACCTAAACCCCCCAACCATAAAGATGGCTAATGAGATGATAATAGATTAATAGATTTGATTCCAACACCCTCAGATACAGATTAATTACACACGAGCATACTATCAAATTTCTACACAAATGAATCAAACATAATGAGGAATTAATAGAGGATAACTACCAACTCACAGTGCAGAATAAGGATCAACGCAACACAAAGATTTCAACATCCCATACGCAAAGAGGGATTGAGAAACTTAAATGGTTTCCCAGAACAGATGTTTGGGTGTTCACTAAATATTTGAGGATGAGATTCCGCTAGAAACCTACCAAATCGGATGTTAGTGAGTCCATTAGTATGAGATTCCAAGTGTTTCTACTTAGTTCGTAATTCATGTGTTGCTTACTGGATAGCGTAATGATCTAGTAATTAGTTGATTCTATTCTTTGTTGGTTAGTTATAAATTATTAATTCAAAGTATGAAGGATTCGTTTGTGTGTTTATTTAATCGGCCTGTACCTCTTGTACGTTCGTATGTGTGTTTATTAGTTTCTGTATTAACTTAATTACTTCGTTTCTGAATAGAACCACATTCTATCCCAATTTTTGGGATTTTATGACATGTTCTGTGGAATCCAAGCCAAAATCCAAAAATGAGGTTTCTGAGAGGTGTGTTTCTGACTTTTTAAGCCTAAGATATATATTCTAATGTTAACGCTGCCGCAGTGGAATACAAATCACTGCGGCAGCACAGCGGCGGTAATCCCAAAGCAGAACCGGTGCAATTGGAACGCTGCCGCAGTGGAATACAGGCACTGCGGCAGGAGAAGTCGAAGACTGCAGCAGATCTAGCGTAGATCCGGCAGACTCATCGCTGCCGGATGAGAAAGTGTTGATCTGCGGCAGGGAACTTTTGTGCTCAAATCTCAAGACTGGGCAGTGTTATTAAGAGGCTGCCGCAGCGTTTATCGAGGACTGCGGCAGCGGAAGATGTAAGTCGCTGACACTCACAGAGCTAAAGCTGAAACCGGTAAAAGAAGTATATAAGCGCGGAAAAGCAGGTTTATTCACGGTAAGGTCGTAAAACGGAAGTGCTCTGGATTTTTCACTTTTCCTTGCTATAATTCGTTATTGCCTATGTTTTCACTAGTTTATTCCTGAATTTACTGGGGAGATAAAAAATAATCTTCCTCAACCTTAACCTTAGCGTAGTAACTCCCTACTAGCATTCCTATTCCCCTAGAGAACGATATCAATACCCGTGGCTTACCCTAATTAATACACTACAACGATTAGGTTCACTGCCTAGGGTGTTATAAAACTTGCTCGAAGAAAAGGAAGTTTCCTTGACCCCGAACGACGCGTGTAGCGTTATCAGTGCTTCATGCACTTACGCCAACTATGAAGATCCATTAGGCTAGACACCAGATATGATCAAGTATTCATGTGTAGAAACCATGCAAAACGTACACGAAGTCTTATGCAATTAGATCATTGTTGGGACAACATTAATTAGGTATCGTTTTTGTTTTAATGATGACAAATAAACCTTCGCAACACATAAAATCACAACAGTGAAATGGAAAACGAAAGCACACAAAAAAAGGCACAAAGTGCATGAAACAACAAACAGACGTATATGATAACTCCTTCAAATGCAAAAACTTCTAACCTTTGCTGATTGAGAATGGCAACTTAAAGTCGGTGGATAGTGTTGGAAAATAGTTTTGCAAAGTGACTTTTGCAAATGTTTGGACACTATTTAATATATGTATATGTTATATATATTTATATTTCTTGGTAGCTTTGCGTTCTCCTTGACGAGAGCTTCGCAACGAGCTAAAGCGTGTCCAAAATGGAGTTAATATGAATGAGATATCGTGTCTCAAAGTGGGACACGTGAAACACAAAATATGGAAAAGTGAGAGTATCCCACATCGCCCAAAACAAGAAGTGAAACCTTGTTTATATAGAAATCTTGATATGAACCTTCAAATTGATTTGTTGGTTTTACTCCAACACCTACGTGCGCGCGCGCAGGGGGGTGCAGATTTCCGGGCCAAAATGGGTTCGAAGCTTCTGAACTCATGCGAGCCCGCGCAACCTGCGGACACGAATGCAGCTCCGAAACCTCGCATGCGTGCGAATCTTTTTGCTGCAGATTTCGTTTCCAATTTTAATAAGTTTCCAGATTTTGTAATTCATTTATTTTAGAACTGATTTAAACTTTCGGAACAAGTTATACAGAATCAGTTTATATAAATAAAAGATATCAAATCGTGTTTATACAAATAACAGATTTGAAGAATCCTTTTATTTTAAGGTGATATTTATCTTGGAGACCAAGTTAGGTATTGACTATATAATAAACGTTTGCTCATTCAGTTGAATACACAGAAAACGTAACTCCTCTGCAGCCGAATTCCAGCATTCTCTTCGATCAGAAACACGCAAGCTTCTGTGATCTTTCAGGCAAGTAAGTCAAGTCCGGCTGTACAACAGCTTTGGACGTTGTACCCTGGGAAACAGACGGCGAATCTGTTTTAAGGGAACGTGTTTTACACGAGCCTCGTTCCACGACTTTTACTGTTTTATTTATTTATCAATTTAGAGTCTGTCTTCTGCTTCTACCCCTTTCTGTCTGTATTTAATTTTCTGTTATTATTAACTGTAATCTGATTTTGTTATTAATAAAAGTGTGCACCGTTTCCCACAGTCTTAAAACAGATTCTGTTTAACAGAATTAAAAACGCTTTTATTAAATCAGATTAATTATTATTAACAGATTTTATTTACAAACTGTTTTCTGTCGAAACCAGGATTGAGTTTCTTTGGAAAATCAGTTTTATAAACAGGATTTTAATTTACAGATTTGGTGTACAGATCTAAAACGATTTTAAAACAGTTTATTCTTATCAGTTATATTGAAACCAAGATTGAGTTTCTATTATACTGATCTATTTACTTTGGTCATTTATTTAAATCTAGATTCATTGAAACCAAGATTGAGTTTCTTTGAAGCAGATTCGGTACAAGTTAACAGAAATCACGTTTGAATTTCTTAGATACCGATTTTATAACAGTTGGCTTAACTATTTGTGTTTGAATTTTCAGGATGACAAACACCACTACCCCTCCTGTGACTACTTCTGTGAACGTGACTGGTTCGCCAGTTACTAACACTGTTGCTAATCATGCTGAGAAACCAGAGAAATTCAATGGGCAGAATTTCAAGAGGTGGCAACAAAAGATGTTCTTTTATCTCACTACTTTGAACCTTTCGCTGTTCTTAAAAGAGAACCCACCTAACGTGGAACCTCCTGCAGAAGGTCAATCCTTTAATCAACAGGCTGTTCAAGCCTTGGAAGCATGGAAACATTCAGATTTTTTGTGTCACAACTATGTTCTGAATGGTTTGGTTGATTCTTTGTACAACGTAAAAGTAGGGTCGAATATGCCGAAAATTTCAAGAAAATCATAACCCACTTGAAATTTAAAAAAAAAAAAAGTTCCGATTTTTATATCAAAATGCATATCAAATTAAAGAGGATTAAATTTTAAAAATTATGGTGAAATCGGTTTTTCGTAAATGTTTGTCGTTTTAAAGTTATCACAATTTTAAGTTGCGGGTGGAATTAAGAACGAGTTAAAGACAAAAATGCCCCTAGACAAAAATATTACTGTAAAATAAAAAGGAAGGAGGAAGAATTTGTTGGTTGACACGTGTCAAGCTATAACATGCTTTTTAGACTTTTTAAAATTCTTCGCTTTGCAAGCGATCGCATCTCTGATGGTGTTTGCTAAAAAACAGAGAGAGAGGATAACCTTAGGATACGCCCAATTTTGTAATTTTGTTTAGGTTATCAATTGTTCTATTTTTAGTGAGGAGGAATCATGAGAATTAAAAATATTTATAAACAAATCCTAAAGTGGCCACACAAACATTCTGAATCTGAAAAAAAAAAGACTTTATCCGGTTTAAGTTTATGTGACGATGAGTTTAAACCTGCCAAAAAGTAATAAAACGTTATTACCAAAAAGAAAAAAGATTTATAAACACAAATTTTAAGAAAGTAAATCATTTCCCATTTTACAAACACAAAAATCCCAACCAAATCACTAAAATGAAAAAAATAAAAAACAAAAACAATAAAACGGCGTAATCTAAAAAAGTAAACGTTACGCAACGGCCCAAACGACACCGTTTCACACCTCCACCACAAGAACCCTTTAATTTTCAACCCAACGCCGTCGTTTCGTTCCTTTTCCGTCACGCAAAAACAACGCTTTCACATATACAGTAAATAAATAAAAATAAAACCCTACCATCAATCAACTCATCTTATATCCCAAACGCCGTCGTTTTATACAAAAAAAAAAATTCAACTATCGTTTCTTATTCTTTTTTATTATAATACAGAATCGATTGATCGAATTGAATAAACGTGTCTGGTTTTGGTGACTGTATAGTTCTTCCCTTTTGGTGAGTTTTTATTATTATTTTTAGGGTTTTCAATTGGATCTGTAACAGATCGGTGCTGAATATTTGATTGTATATATATTGATATGTTATGATAACTGTTTGATTTAATTATTTGATGCATTTTTTTAGGTTTAATTTGTTGAATAATTTTATGAATTATTTGTGGCACTTTGTTTTTCGTCTAGTTTAAATTATTTGTGGCCCAAACGACACCGTTTCACAAGAAATAAATAGTTTTTTTTCTTTCCTTTTGGTGAGTTTTTAACTTGTTATTATTATTTTTAGGGTTTTCAATTGGTACTGAATTGTGTTTTATTTGATTGTATATCTATTGATCTGTTATACTAACTGCTTGATTTAATTGATTTGATGCATTTTTTAGGTATAATTTGTTGTTAATTTTATTTCTGCGAATTATTTGTGGCACTAAGAATTTTTTGTTTTCGTCGAAAAAATAGGTTCAAAATAATACTCCCTCCGTCCCAAAAAAAAATTTTCTTGTGACGTTTTTAATGAATAGCGGAATATTTAGTTGTTCCTTTCCCTCATACGCGAGTAAGTTAATGAAAATATACCGACTCTGAGAATTATTGGTTATAATGTGGATGATAGCAGCTTATATGGTTCTGTGAAGATTTTTTGTTCACGCCATATATGTTGGGCGTTGACCTGCACGTGTTTAAGTGATTTATGAATTGTTTTGGTTTTTAGCTGCAAAGTTAAGTAACATGTTTATATTCTTTGCAGAGAATAAATGGTGTTCTATTAATTCTAGATTCTTAACGTATGTTTTGTTTTTTTACTGTAGCGCTCGTTTGAGCTGTAATTACTTACTATATGATAGGAATACAAATTAGTCGACCTCAAGCTATGGAAGGGAAATGGCCACATTACGCACAATTGAAGCCGATTTTAAGAAATGGTATGTTGCGTCTTTAATGTTTTGTTTTCCAACCACGTTATGGCTATCGTTGTTTTCAGTTAAATCATTTGAGATACTTGTTCTTTATTGTACATTCTTCCTAGTGATTTATTGTTTCAAGCTTCACTTGATGTCCATTTTCTTAATCAGTTATTACTGTAAAATCAAGACATCAGTGTTAAAGATATAAGCTACAAAAACATAACGCAGAAACAGTCAGTTATTTTGAATGTGGGGGATACTTGGTTGGTGGGGGCACTTGTTATTATTATCTAACATTCGAGCTTTTATCATATTTTATAATCTCTTCTCAACATATTTTCATAAACTATTTTCATGTTTTTTTCAAACCTGACACTGGCACTCGTCAGTTATAGACTTATAGCATTGAAATTATAACTTTATTTCTACACAGATAAGTGAAAGTTTTGTAGCATCTGAGATGGTATTATTTTATTTCAATAATGGGATTAATGAGATATCTTTGTGTTCATAGATCAGGCGATGTTTTGCTACATGTTTCGATAGCCTGTTTAGATGAGTTTTTATCATTTGCAAATGCATTTTATAGATAGATATGAGTATGGTTTATCTATGTTGATAGTTCTATGATGTGTTTTCAAAGATAGAATTCTCTTTTCACATAGCTTTAACTATCTACTTTATAGAGATTTATTGGTATTATTTGTGGAATAGTTATATATATTTTCTTTTGTATAGTATGTTGTAGACGATGGACGAAATTGTTAGGCCTATGCGGTATATATTGACATAAATAGAATATAGGAGAAGTTGATTTCTGTGCCTTTATATATATATATATTGACATAGACATATATAGGCCTATGCGTATAATTTGATTTGGAATTTACTACAAATTAGAAACTCTTATCTCTTGAAATTAAACAGGTTTTACCAGTTTCTTGTTATTTTTGTCAAGTTGGTATTTCGTATTCCATCAGGAGTTTACCGAACATTAATTTCTTAGAGATGTTAATGTACAACGTTTGAATCTAGAGTGTGACAAAATTGCCCAGTTTGATTTTTTTTTTTTTTTTTTTTTTTTAAATATTAATTGCCCAAAGTATGGAAAGGATATTAATTAATATACTAGCATACTAGACACAAACACTATTAAATGTTTGTCTTCTCTCTGCGTAGATACTTGCTGCATGGCTATACCCCATTATTATTTCAGAGTAATTGGTATTTGTTAGATGTTTAACACTTGATGGTGTTTAATGTTGTCCTACGTACAACTTTAGATGAATGGACCACAGTTTATAACTTTATACAATATGGCTTGTATTCTAGAAGCACTCTTTTTGTGTTTGGAGTTGGAAGTCAAGATTTTGAGTTGTTCCTTATGAAAGAGAATTTTATTAGTTAATAGATTACTGGTCGAACAATACTTTACAGCTGCTGTTAATTGGTCTTTTCTATAACCGTATCAGCGGTACTGAAATCGTTAATCTTATGACATCTGTTTGGGACTTCCATACAATTGCATGATGTGTCGTAAAGATTTAAATAAAAAATGAGGTCAACTGACTGTTACTTTTTTTTCCCTTTGGCAGGACCTTCAGTTTCAACAATATACCATTATAAGCATTTTACCTTACTTCAGGTAGTTAAGTTTTAGGTTTATCTGTGTAAATTGGATTAGCTTTGTAGATAAATGGCATCAAAGTGGGTGAAAGTATCGGATAATAGTACTAGGGTTATAGTTGATTCTAAAAGAAAACGGGCATCTCAGATAGTTAAAGCTAGCAACAGGGCTCTAGTTGTGAAGCCTGGTAAACCCGAGCTTTCTTCAGTTTTGAACAAGTCTGGAAAGAGAAGGAGAGAAGATGGGTGCAAATATGACTGCTCGTCTTCCTCTAGGAAGGTATTACTCAAAAACTACTTGAACTTGATGAAAAGTGGACCACCTAAGCGTTTGCTTTACTCTCAAGATGGTCAATGGAATGATTTTCCCCAAAACGTTATTGACATGGTGAAGGAAGATTTCGTGGCAAAGAAGGCATCAATCGAAGTGAAGTTTAATGAGCGCCATCTAATTTTAGATATCCTACATATGACTGAAGTAGATATGAAAACGGGTGTACAGAAACCTATAGCATGGATTGATGACGCAGGTAGTTGCTTTTTCCCTGAATTATTTTCAAGTTATGAAAGTCATCAATGCAATAAGTCAGAGGCAATGACAAATTTAGAACTTGTTGAGTTAGAGTCTTCTATGACTCCTGAAATTAAGTTGAATGTTGAGATCGATCTAAATGGACTAAGTAACAATAATTTGGAGGAATGCATGGATGAGTCAAATGTCCAAGAGTCAAATGTTAAGAGGCTTAAAGTCGACCTGGAAGGTCATAAAATCTATCATGATATCAATTTTAATGATGGTTGCTACCGATATGATTCAAAAGCTGATCAACCTGTTAAGAATTTTCAACAGAGTGATGAAGCTATGAGCCCAGAAATGGTCAGAAATATGTTTTTCAAGGGGATTAACCCATCCTTGGAGGTTGATATAGTCGATGTTAAGAAATGCACTGGAAATATAATGGAAGCAAAGTTAGAGCTTTTCCAGAAGCAGATTGAAATCACACAAAAACTGCGTGGAGATGCAAATGTGAAATATGCTTGGTTTGCATCTCGTACAGATGAACTATCTAGCATTGTGGCTTATGGGCTCGGACATGATGGGCCAAAACTTGGAAGGTATGGGTATGGAGTTCACCTTACTGCTGTCGACTCTGCCCAAATCAGGTACAAATAAGCTTACATTTGTTGCTCTGACGATGAACTAAGATGATGAACTTACAATAAGAGATGTAATCCATACGAGTAATTCTTTACTTCTGGAAATTGCTCTCTGTGCTGTTCTAAACTTCATTATTTTTTTAAAGTTATTTGTATATACTTTTGTAAAAAGTTATTTTTATGTTCTCATTACAGTGCTACTATTTGTGATGGTGACGAAAAAGGAATAAGATACATGGTGTTATGCCGTGTGATATTGGGAAATGTGGAACTTATTTTACCTGGATCTAAACAGTTTTATCCGAGTGATGAGTGCTTTGACTGTGGAGTTGATAACCTGCACAATCCAAAACATTACGTTGTTTGGAACATGAATACGAATACCCATATATATCCCGTATATGCAGTTAGTTTCATGATGTCTCCAATTGCTCAAGGTAGTTTATGCCTTTCTGTTTTCTAACTCTAGATACTGTTACCTTCAACTTTTTTTAACAATCTATAACTTCTGTCATGGATAGTTTTTTGAACCATACCCAACTGGAAAAAAAAACTCTCCAAAATAGTGGAACCGAGAACCAATAGACTTAACTGGTATGGTAACACTCTGGTTGCGGTCATTGTTTTGGCTCAATAACAGTTCCATGACCACTCTGGTTGCGGTCATTGTTTTGATCCAATAACAGTATCATGAAGTGCCTAAATCTTGTACCTTTTGATACTCCTATACCAGGCTTGTTTTAAGTTTTCAAAATAGGAAAATGAGACCTGTTCGGTGTCGCTTCCTGAGTGAACAAAACCAAGAACAAGGGTTTAGGAAAATCTATACTAAGAACTGGTTCTAAAATAATCTAGAACGAGAACTTAACTGGACAGCAGGTTATGCTTTTGCCACATAACTTGCCACCACATAAATTTTTACTCATTATTCAACATTGCTTATTCTCTTGTCTATTGTTTATTTATTTTTTTTCCAAAAAGTGCAACACTGTCACATCTGTTAAAGATTTAGGTTAGAAATGGAATATATTGGAAAGGTTGTAGTTAGATAGAGAACAATGAAGGATTAGAAGAGACACTTTGAACTCTTATGTAAACAAAGGGAGGAAGATTTTCATGAAAGACAGTCCTTTAAATGATACTATTTCACTTAAACTGAACTAGACAATGGGTTTAGTGCATTACAAGGACTTATCATTAGTTTCGAAGGTAGGCCAACTTTCTAAATGATGTCAGTCGTCAGTCATTCATCTAAGTGACGCTATATTACCCATTCATCAAAGGGGCCAAAAATGGCACTAAGTTAGGCCTGCTGACTGAATTTTAAACATTGTCAATAAACTGTACTTGATTTCAAAGCTTCAAAAGAGATGATAAATATGCAGTGCTGATTCTGAGGAAGGTGAGATGTCGGATAGTTGATGCTAGTTGGTTACAGCCATGGCATATTTAGGGAGAAAATTTGGAATTGCTGCAAATTAGAGGGAGTAAGGGTGATGACAAGGATGGAGACATATATTCGTTCAAAACCATTATATATATAACAGCCTGACTATTCTATGAAGAAGAAGTAACCATAATATCTATCTTCCCTTAACTTTGTTCCTGATATTGCAGGGAATCTGATTTCAGATGAAAGTAGGGTTGACTTATCGTCAAGGTTAACGATCCATGATCCCCGGGCGCCCTTCCAGCCAGAGTCCTCTCCTATCAAACTGGTGACTATTTCTCTTGTAACTGTATTTTTGGATAGTGATTATATTGTTGGTGATATACGAGGTTGTAGCTTTTAGTGGCTACTTTTTCTTATAATTATTTTTCCCATTTAGGTGACTAGCGGCCCTCAGCATGGAAGTATGATTCCGATGTCTGTGGAACAGGTTCCGAGTATTGGATCAAGTACCTCTAGGGCTCCTAAGTCCCCCTGGATGCCATTCTCTAAGCTGTTTGAGGCTATATCGGAAAAAGTAACTCCAGATGATATGAAGTTAATCCATATTTTATATGAGCCTCTTAGGGTATGCATGAGGGATCGATCTACAATGCACTTTATCTGTATAAAAACGTCATTTCAAATTTGTGCTGATTCTTGTTGGTGATTTTGTAGGCTAAGAAAATAAGTCGGGAAGAGTTTATCAAGAAGTTGAGGTCGATAGTTGGAGATCAGATATTAAGGTCTACAATATCTAAACTCCAGTCTAGAGGTTAAACTAATTGGCTCCTCAGGTTAGTCTCTCATATTATGCTTGCAAGTTGCAACTTGTTTTGACATATGACCGTGGGTAATGGGTTATAATTCTATTTAAATTTTTATACAAAAGCTTTTTAACAGCCTCATTAAAAATATTTCTTGTATAGTTTTACTGTTCGTAAAGGTCAATTTCAAATTTGTTTGGTCACTTGGTTGTATACGTTTTTTTTCCCTCTAAAACATTGTCTTGTAGAATAAACTTTGAAATGGTAGAGTGCAAGCCCTTTATTCTTCAATATTTTTGGTTTCCTTAAAACTTTTAAGCACTATGTTACACATGACTTTGTGATTCTCTTAAAATTCAAATATGTCTTCTGGGAATGTTAACTCATAACTTTGTGACATTGACATTCTGTTTGCAGCATCACCACCTTTTGGCAAGACAGTAAAAGTTAAGAAGTGATTTCAAGATATTTGAGGTGGCAAAAAGAAGCTCCTAACTCTTGATGTCAGTTTGCTTATGGTGTTGAAACTTCAAAAATTTGGGTTTTACATATGTCCTGGTAGATTAGTATTTTGTTTTTTATTGTGCTTAGATTAGGTTAAACTTGAATGTCATATAAGGATTCGCATACAACTCTTTTTCCTGGCCCAACTTAAGTGCTGTTGAGTATTTGAGGTTTAAATCTCTGGTTATCCCTATGTTTTTTATGAGATTTAATGCATTAAGCCATCTCGACATGAATGAAGTCAAATTTCTAAAGCCGAACTAAATTTGATGTCTGGGTGTTGGTTATTGGTCAAACTTGTCTGGATTTGATCATGTGGTCCTTCGTATTCACATGGCCTGTAGTAGGCGGCTGCAGTTTCACTGTCCGTGTTAAATTGACTATTCTCTTGAAGCTCAAGATTGCTGAACTGAGAATCTGATGTCAATTTGATAACCTCAAAATAATTTTGTTAAATTGACATTGTCAAATTTAATTTTGTGTCTGACATTGGCTGTTGCAATAATCTTTAGTTGGTCCAGTTTATCAAAGTAGCGAAAAGCTCTATTAACATATGTATCCGTGTATAGAGGAATGAAAATTTTAAAGAAGTGGATTTCCCTAAATTTAATTAAAGAAAAGCAATACAACTGTAGAGAGGTCTTGCGATGCCGGTTGTTGGGATTGAATCTTCTTGGCAGTAGGCGAGAAGACCTCAACTGGAGATGGGAGCGGCTTTTTCTATTTCTCGAAGATGTCCTTTTCAAGACTAGAAATTAGGCAAACACTTGCTGTAAGGCGATCTCGGTCAAATTTGGCTGCTCCAAATCTTAAAACGCATGGCTAGATGGTGCAGAAGTTGCAAATCAAAATAACATATTGCGCATCTGCATTTCCATGAAGCTTTTATTCAATTTAAACCCGATTCTGGGAAAGCTTTCGCATCGCCACTGAAATACCTTTGTTATATCAAACTTGAAAGATGGACTCACACCCTTTAAATAAAGAGCACACCCACCGAAGCATTTCTTGACATCTGTTGCATGTGCGTATAAATATGGTTGGTGGTGTTGATTGTTGTGATATCATTTCTTGACATCTTCCTGATAGTAGCATGCTCAACCTCTGTGTTTGCAAGCGATCATCATTCAATACTATCATACATAGAAAGAGTTTATGTTTATGTAGTAGCATCCATTGTTGGTTATCACATGCCAACATTGGTTGTTTTGATTCCTAAGGTTCGAAATAATTCATTATAAAATAATTTAGAGCACAAGGTATGCACAAGCCAAAGGCTGGGTTATAGCCTACGTCTCCGCCCTATGGCTTGACACCTCCCTCTCGAGTTATGAGGGTTTGCGCCGAGAATACCAGCCAAGCCATACATCCACTTCAAGGAGAGAGCAAGTGTAAGTCATAGCTTTAGGCTTTCGAGCCTTTCTTCCTAGGACAAAATTACTTGAACTTGGCACTACCAACTTCATCAACCTATCGGTCGAGTCACTTCCTAGAGAGTATTGCCATTTCTCGTCGAATAAGTCAGTTTTTCAAAGCCCCTTTCTTAAGAGATAGAGCACTCCTTACTCGACAGCTCAAAGCTGACTTATTGGGCTTAGTTTAGGTTAATCCTTAGGATTTTTAATTTTATTTTATTTATTTATTATTATTATTTTTTTTGATATTTCTGTTTTATTTAGTTATGTGTGGGCCAAGTGTCCTATAACTTGAGTGATGGAGGGATGAGGTTTTTGGGTTAAGTTATAGGGAAAAAATTGAGGTAACATCACTTTTTGCTATAACACGAACATATGACTCCCCCGACACCTTGTGCTCTTAGTGTTGAAGAAAAATATGCTTTCTGGATGGTTGGAAGTTGTACTCGGTGATAGTCTATATGTTGTATCCGTATTCGTTAGGCATTGATGAAGTTATTTTTATACTCCTAACCACCATGATGTGCTTTTATTATCTTACAATTAGGGATATAGAATGTAATGCAGAAGATACATGATTTACGTGAAAGAAAAAGAATGCAAATCGTAAACAAATTTGCACACCTTTAGCGAGTAAAGTTGCGAATATGTTTCATACTGGTCATTTGTAACTTAATTGGTGACTGCTTTCAGAGCTGAAAATAAATGTGAGTCTGCAGATCTATGTGAGCACATGAAAAATGTATACCCTCAACTAGGGGTGTTATCGGGTTTTTCGGGTCGGGTTAAGTCGGGTTATGATTTTTTTAAAAATGACCCGCAACCCGACCCGATAAGTAATCGGGTTATCGGGTTCGGGTGTTATCAGGTCGGGTTGAGTCGGGTTGTCGGGTTTGACCCGATTAGACCCGACCTGATAAGGCCTTATCGGGTTCGGGTTCGGGTTGACCCGACCCTACTGACACCCTTACCCTCAACCAAAACGCCTTCTTTCGCGTTTTCCCTCTTTCCCACGAGTTACACCACCATTGGCAAAAAAACACGACTAGATATTGTATTGATGAAACCAGAAACCTCAAAACTATGCCCTGCTTTCAAAGTGACTAATATAAAACACTTGCAAACTTTATTGGCTAACCATGCACCGAAATAATATTATTTCAATGACCGAAATGTAACATAACTACATGTTGTTTATTACGGTCATTATCATTCCTTCATTATTGTTGTTTATTATATGTTATCCTTATTATCACGGCTCTTAACAAAATTCGCAAAATCGAATGTATGTTGGCCGGCTAGGTGAAACAAACGTAAACATCAACAAACGTAAACTTATGAGTTATCAGACTGGTTAGGAAATGCAAGAACCTTTATATCAAATAGTTTGACACCGGTGCAAGTGTTGATAACTCGAGACTATTCATGTAAACCATATCACACGAGTGTCTTTCTATTCAACCAATTGTATTGATGACACATATAAAACGTGACATCCGAAAGACTATATTTTACTAAGTCAAGCAAGTGTTATCGCATATGAGACTATTTATGTGAAACCTAAGCGAAAATATTTACACCGTCGCGACGAGCATTTAATTGTCTTTCTATAGACGGACACTTTGATATACTTTCGAAAAAAGAAAAAAATCATTTTTTTCGTCTTTTTTTCGTTTTTTTTACGTTACTGAAATTTGCATGAAAAATATCATATATGATTAAACACTAAATTGAATATCACATGTGATACTCGTGTTAAATCATATATAAAATGTAATATCACATGTGATGTGATATGATATGTATATCATATGTGATTTTACACTAATATCACATGTGATATTACATATCATATATGATTTAACACTAATATCACATGTGATATTCAAATTAATGTTTAATCATATATGATCAAATTTCAGTAACGTAAAAAAACGAAAAAACTTCAAAAAAAAAAAAAAACTTGAAAAATACGATTTTTTTTGTCGAAAGTATATCAAAGTGCCTATCTATAGAAAGATAATTAAATGTTTGTCGCAATGATATATTTTTTTCTCTTAACGATTAACGGTTTGAAAGATATTAATATTTGAAAAAAATGATAAAAGTGAGTTTTTTAAATTGTTGTGATTAATCTCATCCATTAAATCAAATAAAAATAGATGGTGGAGATTGATCCCTTGATATGTAAAGAATCTTTTGTCCTCAAATGATCTTAAATCATAAAGTATAATGTATTGTCTAGAATCAAGTTCGATTATTATTAATCATTAAAGCCTTCGATGGTTATATGGGTATCCAAAATAGAAACGAGATTGATGTTTGTTGTCGTAATCATTCTTTTAGTCCCAAGCCTGCTAAAGAAAGTAAAGAAAGGGATAATTTTTAACAAAGTTTTCATGTTGTTGATTCCTAGGTGTAGTGCTTCTTCCCTTCTGCTGCCTATTGGTACTAGTGGACTAGGATTGACTTGTAATACGGAACCTATAGGTATAACCTTTCGCTCAATACTAGAATCGAGAATTGAAACATAGCATCTGAGGCTGCATTAATCGAGGATACACGACAGAAGGAATTGTTCTATTTCCAGACTTTACCTTCAACAAGCGTAAAATTTTTCTTTTTTTTTCCCGATCACGAATCCTGTGTATTTCTCGTAAAACTGCGAGTAATAAAAAAATCAAATCACACCATCTCTGTAATAGGTAAATGCCTCTTTTTCTCCTGAAGTTGTCAGAATTATTCGTAATAAGATATTGGTAGGGGTGGAAACGAGCCGAGCCGAGCTCGAGCTCGTTAAGGCTCGAGCTCGGCTCGTTTATATATATAAAGCTCGAGCTCGGGCTCGAGCTCGTTTCGAGCCTTATACTTTGAGCTCGAGCTCGGCTCGTGAAAATTTTCACAAACTCGAGCTCGGCTCGGGCTCGACTAATTTTATGATGTTTTGAGCTCGGCTCGTTAATTACATAAAGCTCAAGCTCGTTTACTACTTTTAAGCTCGTTTATACGTATAGACGATATATACACGTATATAATTCTAGGGCTCGTTTAGGCTCGCGAGCCTACTCGAGCTTTTTGTACAGAGCTCGGGCTCGAGCTCGATTATTAAATGAGCCCAAAATTAGGCTCGAGCTCGGGCTCGAGCTCGTTTAAGCTCGGCTCGTTCGAGCTTTTTACCGATCCGATCCCGAGCTTTTCACGAGCGGCTCGGCTCGTTTACACCCCTAGATATTGGCTACAATTGAAAAGGTTTTATCAATAAAATTTGTTAGGAATTGGAAATTCCATGTTAAAGTGTCGGTCACCCCAATTATAGTCTAGCATATGTTAGCTCGTAGACTTGTCGTTATTTACGTTATTTAGTAGTTTATTAGTTAGTTAGTAGCGTAGATTAGTTTAGAGTATCTCCGTGGAGGAAGGACGGGTCTTTACCCACTGTATGCCTGATCCACAGTCCGATAGGAGAACGTATTCATTGTAACTATAAATACCCCTTCCATCCTTGGAAGGGGTGGTGCTTCTCAATCTAACCTTTCATTATTTGCAAAGCAAGTCTCTAACTAGAACACCCATCTCTCTATTTTATCTCTCTAAATGGCTAACATGTATTTCCATCATCCAAGACCACCCGAATCATCAAACACGATAAATATTACGATGTTTGTTCTAAGCGTACAATGAAACCCAAAAATTTAAGAGCACAAGTATTACCACGATTGATGGTTTAACTTGCATTTTAACGCCCTAAAACAGAAAAAAACAATGTATACCAACACAAATACTTAGAAGCGCAATTTAAAGGAATGATGGTCATATTTGATATTCTTAGTTTTTGAAAACTAATTAAGAAAGTAAGTCGAAAAACTAATCCATCCTAGTGGTTATAAATCAAGTGATAACCTGTAAGTTGTTAAACAAACAAAATAATAAAGGAAAATCATAAACCCTAACACAATAAATCAATAAACTAGTGTTGCAAAATTTTATATATAAAAGCGATTTTTATTTGCAACCTTAAATAGTAAACCTAAAGTGAAGCATGCATAAAGGATAATACATGTTTGATTGTATGATGGATATTTTGTTTACCTGGGAAGACAAAAACTAACTAATGAATATGTTGATTAGGAGGATGAGTACCGACCCCCAAATTCTGTGTTATATATATATATATATATATATATATATATATATATATATATATATATATATATATATATATATATATATATATATATATATATATATATATATATATATATATATATATATATATATATATATATATCATCATAGGAGGAGAGTGACCTCGAGGAGCACAATACAAAACATGGATTCTTTCGTCATTGGTCTGATACCCTCCACTAGGGATCACTTAAGATCCGTTAATGGGTACAATAGGCTGGGACGAACTGGAGCTTGTATTAAATATCAATTGTTTATAAGCTAAGTGTAGAACTCACTCCAAAAAGCTAGCTTGAAGGAGGAGGGGACACCTAGACATTATAAACCACCAACCAATCCCATACTTGGCCGATGTGGGATCGTAACAATACCCCACCCTTTGAAGAACCAACGTCCTCGTTGGTCACGGCTATGTTGGTCACAGTTGGCACCCTCTCCTTGGGTCCAAGCCACCACTCCATAGGCCACCACTCCGAGTGTTGGAACCTCGAAAGGTAGGGCTGTCTCTGATACCAATTGATACGCTCCACTAGGGATCACTTAAGATCCGTTAATGGGTACAATAGGCTGGGACGAACCGGAGCTTGTATTGAATATCAATTGTTTATAAGCTAAGTGTAGAACTCACTCCAAAAAGCTAGCTTGAAGGAGGAGGGGACACCTATACATTATAAACCACCAACCAATCCCATACTTGGCCGATGTGGGATCGTAACATGGTCACAAAGCCCAGGCCCACTAGATGTAGCAGACTAAAAAAACATATTTATGTTTTCACGTGTTCTCTGTTGACACAATATGTATTACTTATGCTAGACGAGTATCCGTGCATAGCAACGGGATTTTATAGTAGCAGATAATTTTAGTGATAAAAGAAAGATTATAGGTTATAAACGAAAAATAATAAAAGTTTAAGAATTTGGGGATTAAGCATAATATTTTGAAACCCGGTTCGACCCGAGTGATTCAGTCGGTTGACTTGTTCCGGTCAAAAAACGGGTCAATATAAACCGGGTCAACCCGACAAGTTTGGTCAAATTAAACCGGGTCAACTCGTCGGGTTTGAAGCGTCCCGGGTCAACTCGATTTTCGATGTATATTAATAGTTTTCTTTTGAAACATATGTGTATTAATAGTTGAAATTACTCATAATTAATTATTTCAACATTTTCATTTTAATTTTTTTCACATCTCACTTTCTTAACTTTTCACTTTTCACTTTAACCATTTTTGTTTTATAAATAGTATAGATTACTACCAAAAAATTCATAAAAATACATAAAAATAAAAATCCATGTCAAGTATCTAAGCTGTTGCCTACATTTTTATGACGAAATAAAAACCGCAAACATGACCCGACTTTAAACAGCAATATAAAACAAAACATTTACTTTCGCGTAGTTTCACGGGCACCAAGCTACTCGTTATATATTACTATATATACTATTAGATGACTTCTTCACATGACACGTGTCCGCATTAATTGCCATCTTTCGCAAGTTGGCAAAAATAGTCCCTGAGGTTTAAGTGTCGTTGCAAAGTAAGTCCAAGTTGGCAAAAATAGTCCCTAAGGTTTAAGTGTCGCTGCAAAGTCCTTTATAGCAATTTGGCAAAAATACTCCCTATCCAAATTCACGTCTACAAAAGCAATCCTGCTGCATCGCGCGGGTTTCCACACTCGTTATGATTATGACATGAAATGATGAGCTACGCATAGAAGAAAAAAAGAGTCATAGTGGACCACTAGTATATCTACTAAAACTCCTAGGGATTTAAAAATAATAATGAAAACAATTTTAGCTCATTACTATTTACTGGGTTCTGTTAGGCCCAATATGGCCTACTTTTTATTTGTCACCATCTTTTGTATATGTTGTGTTAACATTAATCGATACCAACGAGCTTATCATAAACCTCGAGTTTCTAAACGTTTTCTGATACTATCTGTGGGAAACGGTGCACACTTTTATTAATAACAAAATCAGATTACAGTTAATAATAACAGAAAATAAAAGACAGAAAATTAAATACAGACAGAAAGGGGTAGAAGCAGAAGACAAACTCTAAATTGATAAATAAATAAAACAGTAAAATTCGTGGAACGAGGCTCGTGTAAAACACGATTCCCTTAAAACAGATTCGCCGTCTGTTTCCCATGGTACAACGTCCAAAGCTGTTGTACAGCCGGACTTGACTTACTTGCCTGAAAGATCACATAAGCTTGCGTGTTTCTGATCGAAGAGAATGCTGGAATTCGGCTGCAGAGGAGTTACGTTTTCTGTGTATTCAACTGAATGAGCAAACGTTTATTATATAGCCAATACCTAACTTGGTCTCCAAGATAAATATTGATTGGATCCAAACCGTCAAGTCAAAAAGACTTAAAACAGCTCAGACACAAATGCAAATGAAGATCAGAGAATATAGGGGATTCCCGGGTCGTTAAGTCCCAAGGAGGCTCAATGGTGTGCAATCACTAGATCAGACGGTAGAATGATCACTAATGATAGCGATCAGAAAGGTTTTGAAAAGGATAATTATACTACTGAAAAAGGTTATAAAATAAAAGCGACTTAAATACAAATTAAGAAAATTAAAAAGATAAAAGATATTAAATAAACGCTATCACTATTTTTAAAGTGATGAACGTTTAAAACCTAAAACTAAAAACTTACGTTTAAATAAAAATAACGTAAACGTACTAAATAAAAAGTGAAACTTATACAATATAGATCTTAAAAATATGAAAAATACATTTTTACAAACCTAATGATATAAGAAAATTATTAGAAAAGGAAAATTATTTTTACAACTATTAAATTAATTACTATTAATTAAAAACTAATTTAAACTATTAAAAATGCACTAAAATACAAGAAAATAGAAAATAAACTTGGAAAAATAAAATTATAACTTAGAAAAGTCTAAAAGAAAATAAAATATTGGAAAAAG
>BPTQ01000004.1:319544808-319589391 GCA_019973895.1 Chrysanthemum seticuspe | reverse complement strand
GGGGTAGAAAACATTTTTCAAAAAAAAAAAAAAAACATTTCAATAGTCTTTTAGGTTTTTATAAAAGTAAGAAACAAAAATAGAAGTACAAAAGGTTTTTAGGGTTTTTATAAGGAGAAATGGGAGAGTGGAAAAACTAAGAAGTAAAGAATGGGAGACTATTGGAAACTAAGAAAGATACAGAATAGGAGTGGAAGAACTAACAGTTACCACACCACCAGGAATATTACCACCGTTAACGGGGTCAACATCGTACCACCTTAGTCCTTTGCCCAGACAGATATTGGTTCTAGGGATAAGGATGGTATTGTGCTGACTAAATAAGGTAGTCGATGGTGTGACACTCTGTGTAGTCAACATGACAACACTCATGACACCACCAAGTGTGAGGTCAAGACTAACAGTTAGCCCTTTGTGCGAACAGGCTGATGGAATAAATCAGTCGTGTTATGGTAGGAATAGGGATCTTGGTTATAGACAGACCCGTTTCCTGATTCCACCATGCTACAACTGGGGCAATTGCCACCATTATAAGGACCACCACACCATTGACAATCAAGAAGGTGAGGATAAGACATAGAAAGAATCAAAGGTTATCAGAGGGTAAGAAATGAAGAATCAAAAAGGTGAGAGGGTAAAGAGGAATATTTTTGGGATTTTTGGAAAACATGAAGATAAAAACAAAGAATGAAAATATTTTTGGATTTTCTGATAACTTTACAAAAAAAAAAAAAAAACTTTTTACAAAAGATGGGGTATGCACAAGAATGGGTCTGAAAATGGCTAAACACACGCTAAAGCCTCCCCGGCAGCGGCGCCAAAATTTTGATTGGATCCAAACCGTCAAGTCAAAAAGACTTAAAACAGCTCAGACACAAATGCAAATGAAGATCAGAGAATATAGGGGATTCCCGGGTCGTTAAGTCCCAAGGAGGCTCAATGGTGTGCAATCACTAGATCAGACGGTAGAATGATCACTAATGATAGCGATCAGAAAGGTTTTGAAAAGGATAATTATACTACTGAAAAAGGTTATAAAATAAAAGCGACTTAAATACAAATTAAGAAAATTAAAAAGATAAAAGATATTAAATAAACGCTATCACTATTTTTAAAGTGATGAACGTTTAAAACCTAAAACTAAAAACTTACGTTTAAATAAAAATAACGTAAACGTACTAAATAAAAAGTGAAACTTATACAATATAGATCTTAAAAATATGAAAAATACATTTTTACAAACCTAATGATATAAGAAAATTATTAGAAAAGGAAAATTATTTTTACAACTATTAAATTAATTACTATTAATTAAAAACTAATTTAAACTATTAAAAATGCACTAAAATACAAGAAAATAGAAAATAAACTTGGAAAAATAAAATTATAACTTAGAAAAGTCTAAAATATGATAAAACTAATTTTAAAACTGAAAATATATTTTTTAGACTTTTTATGTATTTATTATTAATTTAAAACTATTTAAAACTAATTAAAATTATGAAAAATACCAAATAAAAGGAGAAAAATAAGGAAAAATATTTTTTAAGCTTTTTATATTTATCTTAACCTAAGAAAATAGAAAACATATTTTTTTAAGCTTTTTCTAATTTATTTGTATTAAAAACTATTTAAAAAGGATTAAAAACTATTTTAAATTAAGAAAAATAGCAAAACAACTTAGAAAAATATGAAAATTTCAGGGTAAGTCTAAAATAATATAAGAAAGCTAGGAAAATTAGAAAAACAGGAGCTTGTTTGGAAGAATATGCAACTGATGTGGAAAGTGCTCAAAAATAAGCACTTCCAATAAGCAAATGAGGCCCAAAAGCTACCAAACTGATAATGAAGCTCTAATAAGCTAAAAGAACTCAAAAGCAACAAGATTCAACAAGCTAAAGCCACAGAATCACAAGCTAGCACAGATTGGTGATATGAGCTTATGGGCTAAAAACAGTGACTGGGGGCTACTTTAAGCAAGAGATTAAGCACCTAAATAAGCTGCAAACTAGAAACAATAACTTGGGACATGGACAAGACCTGGGTGGCTATGTAAAACACCAAGGATCAAGCCTAGGGGAGCTCAAGTGAGCCCTGTGCAGGCCTTACAAAACCTGCACAAACCTGTGCAGGCCACTGTGCTCTGCACAGGGGACTGAGCAGCATATTGATAAGCTTCTTAGAAGCTTGTAAAAAATTCACAAAATTATGCTAAAATCACCATAAGAAACTAGAGCAGAAGGGCTTTTAAAAACAACAAGTATTACTAGATTTGACCAAGAAATGAGCACAATAAAAATCAATCTCTGATGGCTTAAAACTGAGTTTTGCCAAAATTGACTTTTTCACAAAACTGAGATGTTGACTTTAGTGAAGTTTGATCTTGATTTATGAACTAGAATTGATATATATGGATGAAATAACAATGATGCAAGCTTAATCTATGACTTCTAATCACAGAACCATAGTCTGCAACTCTCAAATCCCAACAGTTAACTGCCAAGACAGATTTGGGTGGGATTTTGACTTTGGAACTTTGAAGGCACAAGTAATGACTGAAATGAGCTTCAAATGACTTGATAAACATGAAACAACAAAAGTTACCTACTGATGAGGCTTCTAAGACAGATAACTAAGCAAAACCAAACACACCTTTAAGAAGCAGTTTTGAGGTTTTTCAAAGCATTCCAAAGATTAAGATCATACAACCACTTAAAAACCTTATATTAACTATATTTAAATATGATTAAGCTAGAATTACCAAGTTTTAATTACTAATAACAACAAATGCAAAATTTTAGATAATAGCTTACAAACTGAAATTCAACTGTAGACTGAGAACAAAGGCCTGAAATCACTCCTAATGCTTCCCCAGAAGCTCTAAACCAGTAAGTAATCCAAAAGCACCCTTGCTCCAAGCCTTCCTGCACCTTTTCCTCTGAATTTTTATTTTCAAGCTAATTTATTGGAATTTTTGGTATTTTTGAGTTTATGGGACTAAACAAAGTTTTAGACCTACTAAAAGGTTTCAGAAGCTATATAGTGAGATTATATGAGCTTATGAGTTCATTAAAAACACTATCAACAACAATAAGCTGATTTGAGAATTTTCACTTAAAAATAGCATAAACTGAATTTGTATGTAAAAACTGAAATTGAAGTTGTACATAAGTTTTTATTATACTGGAATGAGATTACAAAACACTTGGAAGGTTAAACATTAACTAGAAAGCTTAAAAACTAAAAAACGACATACTTAGAACTACACTACACTACTTGGCTTCCTTCTCTCTTCCTTTTTTATAGCTCCAGTGTCTTCCACTTGTCCAATGAACCTTTCCCACTTGAATTTGTGGCCATTGGATCACTTAAATTAATCTTGGCCTTTAAATTGAGTTTTGGCGCCAAATTGATATAAGCCAGGTGGAGGGGTTGAGTGAAATGGTGGGGGGTGCAATAAATGGTTTTTGTAGTTGTGTTGAGGTGGGGGGACAGGGAAATTGATATGGAGAGGAGGGGGGATGGTGTTGCTTGGGTGAGCAGTGAAAGCAGAAGCAGTTGGAGGTGGAGACTATTGGCGCCAAGTGGGTGGTCAAACCAAGGGGGTTTGACTGGGCAGGGTATTAATAAAATGGGAAGGTCAAAAACAGGGGGGTCACAAAGGTTTAGGCAGGGGGTCCAAGTGTGAAAGGGTCCAAAATGGTTTAAAGTTTATTAATTATCCAAGGACTTAAAGTGTAATTTCTGAAATTAAAGGACCAATCCTGCCAATTCAACATAGTTGCTTTCAAGGACTAAAAATGACAAAGTTTAATAATGCAAGGACCAAAGTTGCCATTTTCAGATTTTCCGGGGGCCATTTCTGCCAATTTTCAAAGTTGAAGGACTAAACTTGTAATTTTCTCAAACTTTTGATATTTTTCACCAAAGGACTAAATTTGACAACTTTTAATTTTAAAAGGACCTTTGGTGACTTTACTTTTGAAATTATATGCTCAGGGACTGTTTTTGACAATTTTTGAAACTTGGGGGACTAAAACTGCAATTTTTGCAAATTTGATACGTTTTTCATCTGATTTTGATATTTTTGCATTTAAAACACATAAAACACTGATTTGTGATATTTTGATCATTTTGATGTGTTTTTGAGTGTTTTCAGATGATTTTGCAGTTTAGATTACACAAAAATGATGAGTATTTAGACACTCATCAAATATCACCTTAAAATAAAAGGATTCTTCAAATCTGTTATTTGTATAAACACGATTTGATATCTTTTATTTATATAAACTGATTCTGTATAACTTGTTCCGAAAGTTTAAATCAGTTCTAAAATAAACAAATTACAAAATCTGGAAACTTATTAAAATTGGAAACGAAATCTGCAGCAAAAAGATTAGCACGCATGCGAGGTTTCGGAGCTGCATTCGTGTCCGCAGGTCGCGCGGGCTCGCATGAGTTCAGAAGCTTCGAACCCATTTTGGCCCAGAAATCTGCACCCCCCCTGCGCGCGCGCACGTAGGTGTTGGAGTAAAACAAACAAATCAATTTGAAGGTTCATATCAAGATTTCTATATAAACAAGGTTTCACTTCTTGTTTTGGGCGATGTGGGATACTCTCACTTTTCCATATTTTGTGTTTCACGTGTCCCACTTTGAGACACGATATCTCATTCATATTAACTCCATTTTGGACACGCTTTAGCTCGTTGCGAAGCTCTCGTCAAGGAGAACGCAAAGCTACCAAGAAATATAAATATATATAACATATACATATATTAAATAGTGTCCAAACATTTGCAAAAGTCACTTTGCAAAACTATTTTCCAACAATCCCCCACATGAATGGAAATCGGTCGAAAACACACGAAAGTTTCGGTGAAATTTATGCGGTTAAGTCTTGCATAGGATAGGTAGGTGTAACCCTTTGAACCTTCCCTTGTGAGATGCACTTAGTCTCCTAGATCTGAGTAGACGTGATGTCCTTGAACTCATTATCCATTTACGTAGACGACATTACACTTCACACAAGACTCTCCCTGACAATGTCAAGTCCTCATAGTCGTGTTCGTTATGGTCATGAACACTAGCCTGGTTCTGCAAGAGCTCTTAGGAATTGCGCCCCCACATTTCCCTTCGAAGCGACCCCACTTCTCTCTCACATAGGTGATTTCATCTTGAATCATTAAAAACATATGTGTTGTGATTTCATCTTGAATCATTATGCTTTATGATTTCATCCTGAATCATTAAAGCCATATGTTTAACCTTTCAACAAGTCACATTTGTTATAGGAATGGACTAGGAAAGTTACAATATTTAGTAACTCCCCTACATTGATGTGACTTCCCCTACATTTCTATGATTAGGTTGTCCTATTGAACCCAGATCTTGGGATCTCCAGTCAACTGGGTTAGGTTTTCCTTCATAGAAACTCATTCCTTCAAGGGCTTTAGTCCCATTCCTTTAGACGACTTACTAACTAACTCTCTGCTTAAGCCTTTCGTAAGCGGATCCGCGATGTTATCCTTTGACTTCACATAGTCAATTGAGATAACTCCTGTTGAGAGTAGTTGTCGTATCGAATTATGTCGACGACGGATATGTCTGGACTTTCCATTATACATTATGCTATGAGCTCTGCCAATTGCCGATTGACTATCACAATGTATACTAATGGCCGTTACCGGTTTAGGCCACCTTGGTATGTCCTCTACGAATTGACGTAGCCATTCCGCCTCTTGTCCGCATTTATCTAACGCGATAAATTCTGATTCCATTGTGGACTTAGCTATAACCGTTTGCTTGGAAGACTTCCAAGATATAGCTACCCCTCCTAGTGTAAACACATATCCACTAGTCGATCTAGAATCCTTTATGTCAGATATCCAATTTGCATCACTGTATCCTTCGATAACAGCTGGATATCGATCATAATGCAGTCCATAATCGCGACTGTATCTCAAATAGTGAAGTACCCGAGTCATAGCTGCCTAATGTGCACAGCTTGGGTTACTAGTATACCTACTTAGCCTGCTAACAGCATATGCTAAGTCATGTCGGGTACCTGTCATTAAGTACATTAACATGCCAATAATTCTTGAATACTCTAATTGGGCAACACCTAAGCCTCTATTTTTAGATAGATGCTCACTGGTGTCAATTGGAGTTCTAGCTAGGCCGGAATCCCCCGCATTATGAGTATTAAGAATTTTGTCCACATAATGTGCTTGACTTAACACAAGTCCGTTATGAGTTCGTATGATCTTTATTCCAAGGATCACATTAGCCAAACCCATATCCTTCATGTCAAACTTTGATTTCAACATGTCTTTAGTAGATTTGATCATCTTGTCGTTACTGCCAACGATAAGCATATCATCAACATATAAACATAAGATTACATATCCACTATTTGTGTCTTTGACATAAACACATTTGTCGCATTCATTAATTTTGAATCCACTCTCTAGCATGGCGTGCTTAAATTTTTGATGCCATTGTTTGGGAGCTTGCTTTAAGCCATATAATGACTTAACAAGCCTACAAACTTTGTTCTCTTGTCCAGGAGCCATGAAACCCTCAGGTTGGTTCATGTAGATTTCTTCTTCTAAATTTCAGTTTAGAAATGCCGTTTTCACATCCATTTGGTGAACTTCCAAATTTCTTAAAGCGGCAATAGCAAGTATCATCCTAATCGATGTTATTCGCGTAACAGGCGAATATGTATCAAAGTAATCAAGACCTTCTCGTTGTCTAAATCCTTTGATTACTAATCTTGCTTTATACTTGTCAATGGTGCCATCGGCTTTCATCTTCTTCTTGAAGATCCATTTATAGCCTAGTGGTTTACAACCAGGAGGTAAATCCACGAGCTCCCAAGTATGATTTTGTAAAATAGAATCTATTTCACTTTTAATGGCTTCTTTCCATTGAGGCCCTTCAGAGGAAGTAACCACTTCTCGGTATGAAGTAGGTTCGTTTTCAACCATAAAAGAAACAAAATAGGGTCCAAACGATTTCTTAGTTCTTGCCCTTTTGCTTCTTCTAGGTTCAACCTCTTCTTCCTCAGTTTGATCTTGTCTCTCATCTTGGAGATCATTATCATCTCGTTGTCTCTTATCTTGGACAACTTCTTCATCTATTCTAGATGAACGTCCTGTTTCCTTCGTTAAACAAGGAAATATAGTTTCAAAGAATGAAGCATTCCTTGATTCCATTAAAGTACCCTTTTGTATATCCGGATTTTTCGAATCATGTACAATGAAGCGATAAGCAATGCTATTCTTAGCATATCCGATGAATATACAATCCACAGATTTAGGTCAAATCTTTTGGGCCTTGGGAGTCGGTATAGCTACCTTTGCTAAACACCCCCACACTCGTAAGTACTGATATGATGGCTTTCTTCACATCCATAATTCATAAGGGGTCTCTTCTTTTTCCTTACGAGGTATCTTATTTAAAAGATAAGTAGCCGTTAAAATGGCTTCCCCCCACATGTCCTGGCTTAGACCAGAACTTATCAACATGGCATTAACCATTTCTTTCAAGGTACAGTTCTTCCTTTCGGCAATACCGTTCTGCTGAGGTGAATAGGGAGCAGTGAACTCGTGTCTAATTCCATGTTTCGCACATAGGTCAGCGAATGGAGACACATATTCACCTCCTCTATCACTTCGGACCACCTTGATTTTCTTACTAAGTTGATTCTCAACTTCGTTTTTGTATAGAACAAACTTGTCTATAGCTTCATCTTTACTTTTCAGTAAGTAAACATAGCAATACTTTGTACAATCATCAATAAACGTGATAAAGTACTTATTGCCACCTTTTGTGGGTAGTGATTTCAAATCACATATGTCAGTGTGTATCATATCAAGTGGTTTGGTTTTTCGTTCAACCGATTTGAAATATGCTCTTGTAAGTTTGGCTTCAACACAAGTTTCACATTTATATTTTAAGTCAATATGAATATTAGGTATGCAATTAAATTTAATCAATCGACGCATTGAATTAAAATTCACATGTCCAAGACGGCCATGCCACATATTAGAAGACTCAATCAAGTAAGCAGAAGAATTCATATTATTGATATCTTTCTTAACAACCATTACATTGAGTTTAAACATACCATTCAGGGCATATCCCCTACCAACATACACTTGATTCTTAGAAAGAACAAACTTATCAGACTCAAAAACAAGACGAAAACCAAACTTGTTCAATAGCCAACCAGACACAAGATTCTTGCGAATCTCTGGAACATACAAGACATTAGTCAACTTGAGCTCTTTCTCGGATGTCATCTTCAAGATTACATCTCCTTCGCCCTTGATTTCAGCAGTTGTAGAGTTGCCTATGTACAGCTTCTCTCCACTATCAACCGCTCTGAAAGAGTGAAACATACTCTTATCAGCACACACATGACGGGTAGCCCTAGTATCCACCCACCATTCCCTATTTTTGGAACCTACCAGGTTAACTTCAGAGATCATGGCAATGACATCAGACACCATAGCAATCATGTCCACATCGTCATTCACCATATTAGCCTGGCGTGGAGTCACCCGCTTCGGCATCTTACAGTTAGCAGCACGGTGACCTGGCTGGTCACAATTGAAACACACCCCTTGGAACTTCTGTTTCACAATTGCAGCTTTAGGAGCAAGGTAATCAGACTTCCCTTTGCCCTTTTTGTCATTCTTTCCTTTTCCTTTGCCTTTAGCTTTGACATTGGACTTTGAAGATGACGAAACATGCTCAACCATATTTGCCTTTGCAGAATCAGGCATATACGTGTTTTTCTGAGCCAGCTTGTTGTCCTGTTCAATACGAAGACGAACAACCAAGTCTTCAACACTCATCTCCTTTCGCTTATGCTTCAGGTAGTTCTTGAATTCTACCCAGCTTGGAGGTAACTTTTCAATAATAGCAGCAACTTGAAAAGTTTCACTCAAAGTCATTCCCTCAGCATGAATGTCATTACTAAGCATCATTTGTATAGTTGTCAAATGCAGTTTTTCTCATTAAGGGTTTTTGACTGGGATATATATAGGGGACAGAGTGTATTCATGAAGTAATGTTTATAGTTCATCCTCAAACCCTGTTCGCAGCAAGAGAAAGGTTAATAGGAAACAAAGAACCCAAAGATGTAATCAAAACATACAATTTTGGAATACCATGATTAAATATCACCCAACTAACTAAGCAAAGTAAAAAAAAATACAGATGGACAGAAAAACCCACAAAATATACATACATTAGGCCTAATATATAAACTTAAAAGGGTAGATCTTGAACAATATCCACAGCTCCGTGCTCCCGCAGATTTTGAACAATATTTTAATCCAAAACCATTCATTTACATGTCTAGTAAATTGAACCTCTATACAAACACGATTGTGCTGAGTGAAACCAAAATTCAAACACAAAATTAGCAGATGGGCTCAATTACTGTTTTATTAGTTTTAAGTAGCCTCCTTATATGAATTTATAGTATCTTGGCCCAATATACATAAATGGAAAAAGGTTAGGGGTCGAAAGTAGGTGTTATGCCAGAATCCATCTAAATTCTAGAACTGGATAACAAACGTAATGATGTTACTTGGTTCAGAAAAATCATATATTACCTTGGATAAGATGCATTTTGGCAATAAATGAGTCAACTCTTCCACGAAATATCTTTCTCTGTGTTTCCCACCATTCTTCCCTTTGTTCATCCATTTCTTCAACCGGTTCACTTCCATCATTCTCCATTAGCAATTTCCAAACTCTCAATGACTCATTATCAAGATCCACTTTAGGAGCAAATTTACGCTTCTTATATGCTCTCTTTACAAGTGCCTCGCTGACATTATTTTAGATGGCAAGCTAAACTATCAGTCAATTTCGTAAACCAATATTCCAATCAAAGTTTTTAATTAACAATAGCATGATCACTTTAAACCACTGCTAGTTGACCTTTGAATAATGCGCTAACTGCCAACTTCGGAACTGCTACTTCTTCCTCCTCTCCCTGATCCTCGTACTCCTCTAATGACACTTCACCATAGGGAAATCTTAAGGTTGCGTTTGGCTACATCACAAAAAAGACTTACTTTACATATATTTCGTAAAAGCTCAAGGTTAGTGGCATAAAGATAGACGAACAGACACTGACCAAACCACTGCTAGTATATTTTGGTAACCACTGCTAGTATATTCGTATATTTTGGTAACCACTGCTACTTTATTTTATTCCACTGCTAGTGTTACTAAACCACTGCTAGTATATTTAGATAACAAACGAATGCGGTGATGGTGGCCGGAGGTGAAGGTGTTGATAGCCGGAGTTGATGGCGGCTTGAGAGACATAGATAAAAAATGTGGTTTTTATTGAGATGAGAAATAATACGAGGAGTATTGTTTTTATTGACTTTTTATTGAGTTTTTTATTCTTCAGTCATAAAAAGTTTCAGTGCATTTCTCTTGTAGTAGTGTGAATTGGTAGCAGTTGCCAATAACATTTTTAGTTTATTGTTTTTAGTTTAAAAAGTGAATTGGTAGCAGCAGTAGGCTAATTCACCAATGGCAGTTTGGTTTTGTTAAAAGAAAGAAGATGCTCTAACATGTAAAAATAGTTAAGAGTACAATAGTCATTGTAATTTAAAAAGTATTTAAAAGTTATGTAAAAAAAATATAAAAGTACAAAAGTACAAAGTTAAAAAAAGGCGCTCAAAGTAATTCGCTTAAGTCGTTCAGCATTGGGAAGACGCTAAAGGAATAAAATAATAGTTTCCAAAGTTTGACTTTTTTCTCGAGAATAACAAAAAAGAATTTCGCTCGAATCTTAAAAATTCGCTGGATATAAGTCGATTAGAAAACATAGGTACGAAAAGCAAATTTCAATCATTTGGTTCTGAAAAGTTGAAGGACACTTGGCGCTCCTTGATTGGAAGAAAAAAAATCGCAAGTCTCAAGGTCTATTTTGAAGATACCCCAACTTTTTTCCTACAAAGTGTTGACACATTCACCAAAAGATGTATTTGCATAATTACCCCTTCTTTTATTATAGATTTTGTGCAATCTTTCATTATTTAAGATTAGTTAGTTTTCTTTTTTGCCAATTTTTTCTCACATCCTGTATTATCGATCCGCTAAGTAATCTTGAAATTTGTCACAAATATCTCATTAACTAACATAACATATTTTTTACAACTAATTAAAGGAGAATACTGTAATCTTTTTATAGATATCTTCATAGTTGAAACTAAGTAAAATACTTTAAATAAGAAGGATATCGGAATTGATATACATTCCAAGTTAGATTGTGATAATCGTTGCTAAAGCCTGGCAAACTAAAGCCTGGTTTTTAGAGGAGTACGAAGATAAAATGCTACCACCCCGTTCTGATTTTTTAAACAGTTTTATTCGTTTCGCCGGGCATAAAAACACTAAAGCCTGGTCATATTTTTATTATATATTTTTACCATCGTTGCTAAAGTACAAAGATAACTTAAAATTTAAAGTATACTTTCCTTGTTTTTAGAGATACTAAAATTTAAGATTATCTTGAAAATCATTACTATCTATCTTTAAGGGATTTTGATAATCTTCAACTTTTGGCAAACTAAATTTTAGCCCAGCCCATTAAAGGTGCAGGGAAACAAATAATTTGTATCGGATTGAGATTCTTAACTTCTCAAATAGTAAAATGTTATTAATATTGGGGGCTTTTGCATATATATTCTCTCAAAAATGCAAAATTGCATATATATCCAAATCATGCATAAAAACCATTGTACTATGTGCATAAAAAACTTGTAAAAAGGATATATATGCAATTATTCACTTTGGGAGGGATATATATGCATTTTTGCCATATTGGGGGAGAGTAAAATAACGAGTCTCTTGTTCTAATTAGTGGTAACTCCATTTTATCGTTTTCTTGTTTTAATTTGGTTATCATGATTAACATGAGAAGTTAACTTAAGATAATCCTTATTATTTGTATTTGTTCTCTGGATTAGACATGTGAGGAATACTAGAATAGATTCAACTGAGTCTAAGCATGTCAAATGTCAAACTTAAGCTCGCTTAATTGTTTGAGAATTCAGTTTGAGCTTGAACTCATTCCGAGTATTATACTTTTAGTTCGAGTGTGCTCCTGACATATTGTACACGCACCGAGTTTGGTTCGGGCCTGATTCATTCTTTTTATTGGTCTAAAGAATAAACAATCGCCTTATTTAGTACACTTGTCTCGAGCTCATTTATTTAATTTAAAGTCGTTTAAGATGAGAGATATGAAATTGCACTTATTTACTCTGTGTAATATATTAACTCATTAAAAAAAAAATTGTCCACCTAAGCTTGCAAGCCTGATCAGGCTCAAAATATAAATTGTCTTTTAACTCTTTACGAACGGCTTGTCACGAGCTTTTACCGTTAGTTATTACTAACAGCTCAAAACTTAGTTCCCTTCCTTGTGGACGTAAGGCTAAGCGGATTGGTGACAAACTCACCTTTTCGTGAGTAAGTCACGGCCAATTGAAGTATTGAACCAAAAGACCAAAGCCAAGTCACGGCCAAAATACACTAGTTTGGTGAGTTACTCACCATAGTGAGTGCTGAAAAAGTGAGACGGTTTTATAATTAAATATTTGGTTTGTGAATGTGTGAGGTATTTGGTATATTTTTATAAAGTTGACGGTGAGTGGCTCACCGACCGCTCCTTTTAGTCTAAGATATGGGTCGAATGCAAAATTTTACTTGAATATGGATGCAGAGTAGTCTGATAGAATGTATGAACTTTTTATTTGCGATGAGACGCATATGATGATGACTTGTTGTGTATAATTTATGCTTCAAAAAAACTGTGACATTACATTTGCTTTTTCTTAAAATATAAATTTCTAAAGATTACCAAACCAATCACATGAAAATAAAAATATTCAAACACATCGAGTCAAATAAAAGAAAGTGTTTAAAAAAGCAAAGCTTTATTTTGCAATAATGAGTCAGCCCTCAATAATTACATATCTTATATTTGCTTGCCTACAAACTGCTTAATATGGGCCTTACCACTAAACAAGACCTTTGTAGGTCCTTTATGTTCCACTTTAACTTTTAAGTTTTAACCATGCTCCTTTTCAGTTTTCACCTCTTGGCCTTTAACCTTCATTCCAAAAAACCTTCTTCCTTTTTCAAATTTTAAATCAACCATTGTCCATCCCACAAGGCCATTCCAGTTGGTGTCTCACTAGGCCAAGAGAGTTGCCGGAGCTATTTCTTGTGTGTTGGACAATGACTGGTGCCAAAAGGCACCCGTAGTCAGGATGTACCCGCCAATTTACACCTTTTTGTGGAACCATTCTATACCTAATGTGCGACATTATTTACTATATGTGATATGACTCGTACCCGTGATGCCAGTTTATCTTTTTGGCCTTTCTTGTTAGCACGACGTCGAGAAAACGAATTTGAAGAAACATCAACCAGGAAAAGTTGAGAAAAAAAGAGTGAATGCACTGTGTAAATGAATGGTTTATGATGTCGGCTAATGATTTTTAAATGTATTACCTAAGGTTAAAAGTTAAAACAATGAGGTGTGGATGATGGAAAATTCAAACGAAATGATGAGTAAGTTACATGTTTAGTTGTAAAAGATTATATGGACTTTGGTTTCTAATTATGATTACCCTTTTTTATAGAGTTTATGCTTTAGTTTGAATTTTTAAAACCTAGTCGAATACTGAATCATTAGACCATAGGGTGTCATCACCCTAAGTTAAACCTTAATTCAGTGTCATGACAACGCCACATCAGCTTTAACCTTTTCACCTTAAATAAAAAAAATATCTCTTATCATAACTCAACATTAATTCACTTTAACGCAATCTTAACTCACCTTAACTCACTTTAACTCACCACTTTTGCAGCTTAACGATGCGTTAAGTGGGTAACGCACCACTTTAACACACCCTTAACTCACCCCGACAATGTGGTTAACGCACCCTTAACACGAGGGAGTTAAGCTTTAACTCGGGTGCAAAGTTACCACACTGAGTGCTCTTAGTCATGACACTATGTACTACGTAGGAAGTAGTCAAATGTAATTATCAGGATGGAGGCGAGACCAAATATGATCGGGTGCACAAAATATTTTGAGCCAGAATATAAAAACACGTTTCGATCAATCGGGTGCATTTAAAATGCGTTTAAAAAAATGATGTTTTCTTCAAATATTAACACAACATCGTAAAAATCTATAAAGGCCCGAATTGACATTGTAAAACTAAAGGGGGGTAATAACCTGGACAAAATTAAATAAAGCTAAAAGGGGTAGACTCTTTTGCATTTTTCACATATACTTTTACTTCTTAAAAAGAAATTAAAAGTTAAGTTCCTAATTTTTATTTTTTAACTTGCAACAATATTTACGAGTGACTTTCTATACCTATTGCGTTATTAATATATCGTACTTTGAATTGATGAGATCTATGCGAAATTGGGGTATTCAAAAAGATGTGTGATTTGCACACTCTGTCACTCTAATAAATGTTTAGGACACTTAAATTTTGAGTATCTTGATATATATATCTAAACATTTTAATTTTAAATATTTCAATTATTTATAAAAGTGTGCAAATCGACTTCTTTAAAAAAAAATATGTTTAGTGTCCATGAAACAGATAGGAGTATAAACAAAAAAATAAGTCACGTGAGAAAAGAAGACATCTCGATTTTCAATATGAAGACGACAGTCGACTCCTTGTTTTATCAAAAACAAAACTATAGAAAAACACTGGCACGTGTGTGACATACAACCTATTATTGTATTTGGTACATCAATATTTTTTTTATTAAAATTTATATATAGTATGACTTACGAGGAGTATATAAATGTGATACAAAACATGCATAAACGATACATCCTAAACGTAATAAATAATAAAAAGCAACACGATTACATACATTATCGATACATTCATCTCGTTTTACCCAAATATATACATTCATGAAGCTCTCATGCAACAAAAGAATATCCTTCAAATCAATTCTAGTTCTTTGTCATGTTCTGATTTGTATAAAGCAGCATAGAATCTATACTATTCACACATATTATCAAATCCCCTCATTTTTCATGTCACGTCAGCTTTCTTTTTTCAGCGACCTTCAGACGATTGGGTACCCCAGTTAAGACAACCTTTAATAAAATTAATTAAAATGTGAGAGTGCTGTTTTTATGTGTGTGTTTGTTTTGATCATATATACGACCGAGTTGATAAAAAAAACAACCGATCGACACCTCCCACAATAAAATGATCGAGTGAGGATCGATCCTCCCAATCAATCGTCATTCTCTTTTGGGGCCAGCCTAAACAATCATATTTGGATTAGTGAAAAGAATATGCACGTAATCGTAAAAACTCTGTGAGGACTCCCGTCATATTTTACTTAAACCATTTTTTTAATCAAAACTTTGGAAAATTAAAGTTTATTTTTGAAAAATAAAAAAGAAAAGAAACAGACAACTTTAATCGTAAAAAATCTCCAAACTTTTATTGCTGTACTTTGTGTTCTTTTGAAATGAATTACATAAATAGTACTTGTGGTTTGTTGAGCTATTCAGATACAGCCCTTATACTTTTTCTATCGATTTATAGATCCACCATCATTGATGTTCATCTTTTAAAATTCAAGAAAACCATCACCGTTAGACTGCTAGCCACCATATCACCATCAACAACCACCATACATCTGTAGGGAAACTATAACACGTTTATTAATTAAATCAGATTACAAGAAATAAATAACAGAAAATTAAATACAGACAGAAAAGCGTAAAAATAGAAGACAGAAACTATAAAACGATAAGTAAAAGAAAGTTTTAAAGGTCGAGACACGAGGCTCGTGCTTAACATGATTAACTCAAAACAGATTCTTTGTCTATTTCTCAAGGTACACCGGTTAAAGCAGATGTACTGCCGGAAGTGGCAAACTTGCATGAAAGATCACGAAAGCTTGTGTGTTTCTGATCGAACAATGGTAGGAAGAAAAATGTGGAGTTTATAAGTTTTGGTTCTCTCCAAACCGAATGAGACTTGGCCTTTATTTATATTAAAAACTTGTCTAGTTTTTCAAGATAAAATAAGTGCCACATATAAACAAATTTGTTATAATTAAACAAGATTTGCATATAATTTATTACACAAAATTATTTTGTTAAAACTTGTCCATTAAGTTCAAATCTATTCCTGAAATAGATTTACAGCAAATCTGGAAAAGGAAACCAGAAAATCAGGCAATAAAAAGATTCGCACATAGGCGAAGTTTCAGAGCTACATTTGTGTTCGCAGGTCGCGCGGGCTCACATGAGTTCACCAGCTTGGAACCCATTTTTGCCCAGAAATTTTGAAATATGCACCCCCTGAACGCGCGCATGTAGGTGTTAGAGTAAAACTAACCAAAGGAATTTGATAGCCAATACCAAGATTTCTATTTAAACAACCTTTCACTTCATATTTTGGGTGTCATTAATCACACGCTCAAATCAAGCCCAAAACAACAATAGTTCGCGAGTCAAACATTGACAATAACTAAATAAACACAGGCCAAACTAGGCCTCATAACTTCTCTCATACTGCATAGTACATGCATAAGAGACAATAACGTTTTTCGGTTATGATCTTGGGCGGTGGTGGTTTCTGTTGTAGTGGTGGTGATGTGGGAGTGTGTTTGGTTGGTTATGAAGAATAATCAAAGATGGTGATGGTGATATGTGATAGGTTGTGAGTTTATGTTTTTTCGTGGTAACGATGAGAAAAAATGAAAATAAAGGTATTTAAAAAAAAATATCAAAGGAAAAAAATCAAAAAAAGAGAACAGATCAGTCATTTTAACGAGAATCACTATGAGTTTATAAACTTATATCTTAAAATAAAACCCACTGGTCAAACAGTTTATTAAAAATACAAAACACAGGTAAGGTAATGTTGCTACAGTAACCTCTCTTTCCCTCGCCGGATAAAACCGCCTGCCTCCACCCCTCACCATCTACATCAAAACAATCCCCTCCACCTCCTCTTCCCGATCTCCTACATCACGCGCCCACTCACCTGTTTCACTAAAACACCACAACAACTCCAGCTTTTTGGAGATCGCGATGCCTCCTCAACGTTCCAAGGAAGACTAGGTTAATCGATTGTCTAAGTCGGTATTCGTCACCAACTTTCCTGACAGTTTTGGTTCTCGTGATTTATGGAAGCTTTGCGAGACGTATGGAAATGTGATTGATGTGTTCATCCCTAACCGCAAATCTAAGACTGGTAAGCGATTTGCGTTTGTTAGGTTTATTCGGGTTGTTGATTTGGATAGATTAATTGGTAATCTTTGCACACTATGGGTGGGTCGATTTCATCTTCATGCCAATGTTACGAACGCCCAGCTAAGCCTAACGTTCCCTTGAGGATGCATACCCCTAATAATAATAATCACCCTGGTTCGTATGCTTCTGTGGTAAAAGGGATTTCAGACTTTAATACTCCTGCGCTGATGCTTGATGATTCGTGTGTTATTGAACGTGATTTTTCTTGTCATGTGATGGGTAAGGTCAAATATTTGAATTCTATTCCCAATTTACCGTGCATTCTTAATAAAGAAGGATTTACGGAGGTGAATGTGGAATCTTTTTTCAAAAAAGATTGTGTGTCGGTGGCTGATAACTTTATTGTTATTTATGGGACTTGGATACCAAATAATACTAAGTTACTTATTGTGGTGATTTATGCCCCCCAATCACCGGTTCTTAGGCGGATTCTTTGGGATTATATTTCGGGTTTGATTTTTAGATGGAAAGGATAAGTTCTAGTTATGGGTGATTTCAATGATGTTCGGGTTGAAGAAGAAAGATTTGGTTCTGTGTTTAATGCTTCTAGTGCCAGAGACTTCAATCAGTTTATTTCTTCAGCTAATCTTGTGGAGATTAAGATGGAAGGCTATTCGTTCACATGGTCTCATCCATCGGCGACTAAAATGAGCAAATTGGATAGATTTTTCGTGTCAGAAGGTATTATTTCGGACTTCCTTTCCATCACGGCTGTATGTCTTGATCGGCATTTGTCTGACCATCGTCCTATTCTTCTTGATGAGATTCATACCGATTTTGGTCCCTGCCCTTTCCGGATTTACCATTCCTGGTTTAGTCGGAAGGGTTTTGACGAAATGGTTGAACAAGCGTGGATGTCTTTCTCGCATACGGAGCCTAATAGCTTGATTAGGTTTAAGAAGAAACTTCAGGATTTGAAGTTGATCATTCGTGGGTGGATTAAGGCTGTGAATATTTCTCAAGCAGGTACTAAGAATGCTATTAGAGATGAATTGGCATCTATCGATAAACTTCTGGATAGCGGGGACGTATCTGATGATCTGCTTCTCAATCGTATGGAGTTAATGCACAAGCTTGATGATATTAAAAAGGCGGATGCAAAAGATTTTGCTCAAAAAGCTAAAGTTAAATGGGCCATTGAGGGAGATGAAAACTCGAAATTCTTTCATGGGCTAATTAACAAAAAAAGATCGCAGCTTTCAATTCGTGGTGTTTTTGTGGATGGAGACTGGCATACCAATCCTAACTCTATTAAAGATACTTTCAAGGAGCATTTTGCTAATCGGTTTAAAAGGCCTACTAGCTCTCGGTTTAAATTGAACATGCAGTTTCCTAACCGTTTGACAGAGGATCAGGTTGATATCTTGGATAGGAGTATTACTGAGACAGAAATTCGGGATGCTGTTTGGGCATGTGGTACGAACAAATCTCCTGGTCCTGACGGTTATACCTTTGAATTCTTTAGACGTTACTGGAAATTCATTGGTCCTGACCTCTGTGCTGCTGTTATTTATTTCTTTGATACTGGTTCTTTTCCTATAGGCTGCAACGCAACGTTTATTGCTTTAATTCCTAAAATTACTGATGCGAAATTTGTTAATGATTTCAGACCCATAAGTCTGATTGGGAGTGTTTACAAAGTTATTACCAAGATCCTCGCTATTCGGTTGTCCACGGTAATCTCAGATTTGGTTTCAGGTACTCAATCAGCTTTTGTCGCGAATAGACAAATTTTAGATGGGCCTTTCATTTTGAATGAAGTGCTTGATTGGTGCAAACGTAAAAAGAATCAAGCTCTTATTTTTAAAGTAGACTTTGCCAAGGCTTATGATTCTGTTCGTTGGGATTTTCTGCTTGATGTCTTACATGCTTTTGGTTTTGGTCCTAATTGGTGTAAATGGATCCGTGGTACCTTCAGTTCTGCTATGGCTTCGATTCTGATTAACGGAAGCCCTACATCTGAATTTCCGTTCTTTTGTGGTCTTAAACAAGGAGACCCTCTGGCGCCATATTTATTTATTCTAGTGATGGAGTCTCTTCATATATCCGTGTCTAATGCTGTTAGGGAAGGAATTTTTAAAGGTCTTCAGATCGATGTATTGACGACTATCTCTCATCTTTTTTATGCTGATGACGCTTTGTTCATTGGGGAATGGTCCGAAGATAACCTTGTTAACCTTGTAAAAATTCTCAATTGCTTTCACTTAGCTTCTGGATTGAAGATTAACCTTTCTAAAAGTCAGGTTATGGGTGTTGGAGTGCATAGGGACGTCGTTTTGCATGGTGCTTCGGCTATTCGCTGTGATGTTCTCCATACCCCTTTTAAGTATCTTGGTGTTATAGTTGGGGATAAAATGACCCGTAATTCTGCGTGGTCTTATACTATTCAGAAGATCCAAGAGCGTTTATCTAAATGGAAGAGTAAAACTCTTTCGACCGGTGGTAGATTGACTCTTGTGAAATCGGTTCTTGGCGCTGCCCCCATATATGCTATGTCGATATATAAAGCTCCCATGGGTGTTTTGAGGGCATTGGAATCGATCCGTAGCAACTTTTTTAATGGTGTCGATCCTTTGGAAAATAAGATCACCTGGGTGGCTTGGGATAGAATTTTGTCGTCTAAGAAAAACGGGGGTCTTGGTGTGTCTAGTTTGCATGCTCTTAATAGGGCTCTTTTATTGAAGTGGGTGTGGCGTTTTTTATCTCAAGATGGCTCGATTTGGTCACAGGTTATTTCTGCTATTTATGGTACTTACTTAGCTTCTCACTCGGTTAAACACTCGTCTACATGGTGCTCTATCCTTCGCGAGGTTCATGTGTTGGCTTCTAAGGGGTTCGATTTTCTTTCCCTTTGTAAGAAACGGGTTGGTAACGGCGTTAGCACTAGATTTTGGAAGGATGTTTGGATTCTAGACACGCCGTTAAGTGTTCAGTTTCCTAGATTGTTTGCTTTAGAGACGGACAAGCAGATTTCTGTCGCCTCCAAATGGGATGCGGGTTCTTTTATTGCTTCGTTTCGTCGCCAGATTAGAGATGGGGTTGAGTTGCAACAATGGAATGACATGCTTGATATTTTAAGAATGGTTATTCTGGCTCCTTCTTCGGATCGCTGGATCTGCGATGTGAATGGTGATGGTAAGTTTCGCGTTAAAGAGATTCGTTCTATTATTGATGATAAGTTCCTTCCATCGTCAAATGTTGCTACTCGTTGGACTAAATTTATCCCGATCAAGGTTAATATTTTTGCTTGGCGTGCTCGTCTGGATCGTCTTCCGACTAGGTGTAACCTCCAGAATAGAGGTGTGAGCTTAGATTCTATCTTATGTCCGCTTTGTGGTTCGGAGTCTGAAGATGTTGTGCATGTTTTGTTCCAATGCGAATTGGCTAATTCTATTTTTCGGAAGCTTTGCCGCTGGTGGGATGTTCCTTGGGCTGACATTGCTTCTTTTGAGGAGTGGGACTCTTGGTTCTTAAGTATCAGGTTTTCTAGCAAGGTTAAATTGCTGTTGGAGGGTGTGGTTTACGCTGCTTGGTGGCACATATGGCTCCTTCGTAATCGAGTCATTTTTGATGCCTCTCCTCCTAGGCGATCAGTGATTTTTGATGATATTGTGTCTCGGACTTTCACGTGGTGTGGTAGTAGATGTTCTAGTTCTTTTTTTTTGGGATTGTTGGTTAAAAAACCCGAACTTAATTTCCTTGTAGCTTTTCTTCTAGCTTCTTGCTAGTTCTTATTTAATTTTCGCCGTTCAAAAAAAAAGTTTATTAAAAATACGATCCATTCCTTCATTCATATTCCCATAAATCAAACACACCCCAAAAGTTGCCTCACACAAAAGTTTCCTGTTTTTATCGAACTATACTAATGAAAAATGCATTTGGGCAAACCACAAGGACGATTTTTGCAATTTACTCATAAAAAATAGGCAACTTTATTTGTAAAAGTAAAAATATCTTTACCGCTATAGTTTTTTTTAAACCGAAGAAAAGGAGTATAGGTTGTTGTTGGGTAGGGACAGATGGAGTTATTTATTAATGAGAACTGTCAACTTTAGTCCCTCCTATAGTAAACCCAAAAGAAAACATCCCTATCTGACATAAACCCACTCACTCCCTTCCAGCTCACTCCCTCACTTCACTTCCCAGTTTCAAAATCAAAATCACTTTCCTTCTTCACTCATTCACAATGAACTGATTAATTCCACTCTCATCACAAAGAGTGAAACAATGATTTATCTATTTTTTCTAGCACTGCTACTTTCTCCTTCTTTTTCTTCTTCAGCTAGTGAAGAAAAAAAACAAACAAGTAAAACATACAGTGTAAATGAATGGTTTATGATGTCGGCTAATGATTTTTAAATGTATTACCTAAGGTTAAAAGTTAAAACAATGAGGTGTGGATGATGGAAAACTCAAACGAAATGATGAGTAAGTTACATGTTTAGTTGTAAAGGTTATATGGACTTTGGTTTCTAATTATGATTACCCTTTTTTATAGAGTTTATGCTTTAGTTTGAATTTTTAAAACCTAGTCGAATACTGAATCATTAGACCATAGGGTGTCATCACCGTGAGTTAAACTTTAACTCAGTGTCACGTCAGCGCCACATCAGCTTTAACCTTTTCACCTTAACTAAAAAAATTACCCTTTATCATAACTCAACCTTAATTCACTTTAACGCAACCTTAACTCACTTTAACTCACCACTTTTGCAGCTTAACGCTGCGTTAAGTGGGTAACGCACCACTTTAACGCACCCTTAACTCACCCCGACGATGTGGTTAACACACCTTTAACACGAGCGAGTTAAGCTTTAACTTGGGTGCAAAGTTACCACACCGAGTGCTCTTAGTCATGACACCATGTACTACATAGGAAGTAGTCAAATGTAACTATCAGGAGGGAGGCAAGACCAAATATGATCGGGTGCACAAAAAAATTTCAACCGTAATATAAAAACACATTTCGATCAATCGGGTGCATTTAAAATGCGTTTAAAAAAATTATGTTTGTTTTAAAAATTAACACAACATCGTAAAAATCTATAAAGGCCCCGAACACCTGCGGAAACCCCTGATTCCGGCCCTTGTAACTCTCCAGCATTGACATTGTAAAACTAAAGGGGGGTAATAACCTGGACAAAATTAAATAAAGCTAAAAGGGGTCGACTCTTTTACATTTTTCACATATACTTTTACTTCTCAAAAAGAAATTAAAAGTTAAGTTCCTAACTAATTATTTTTTTTACATGCAACAATATTTACTGAGTGACTTTCTATTAGGGCTGAGCAAAACCGATCGATACCGAATAAGCCCGAAAAACCGTCCCGACCGAATGGTACCCGAAACCGAACCGACAGAAATAAGGTCAGGATTCGGTTATACCAAAGTGTTTTAATTGATATCGGGTCGGGTCGGTACACAAACCTGACTTTAACCCGAAATAGCCTGCTAGCCCGATTCAAAATTAGGTATACTAAAAAAATAAGCCGCCCCTCTCATGTCTCATTCATTCATTTTTTCCACTGTAAAACTTTCACAGAAACGAGAACCAATCAAAAACACCACATATGAATCAAGAACAATTATCAAAACCCGATTGATTCACATCTCAAAATCAAGAACAACCAATCCAAATGGATTGTATTTCTATTTGTATTTCGATCTGCTACAGTAATTAAGGGGGTGTTTGGATCTGTTTCTGGGTTAAGTAAGTGCTTGGATCTGCTTTTGGGTTTAAGTGAGTATTTGTATTACGTTAATGAGTTGTGAGTGTTTTGGATCTGCTTCTGGAAGTCGGGATGGACCGACTGTTACCCGAAACCGAACCGACAAAAACGGGTCGGGAATCGGTTTAGTGTTTTCCTTTCAATCGGTATCGGGCATTGGTGGGTCGGGACGGGACGGGTCGGGATCCGGCCCGATGCTCATCCCTACTTTCTATACCTATTGCGTTATTAATATACCGTACTTTGAATTGATGAGATCTTTGCGAAATTAGGGTATTTAAAAAGAGGGGTGATTTGCACATTTTAATAAATGTTTGGGACATTTAAATTCGAGTATCTTGATATATATATATATTTTTTCATATTACTTTTAGTCATGTTGATTCTGTAAATATATACATATCTAAACATTCTAAATTTAAATATTTCAATTATTTATAAAAATGTGCAAATCGACTTTCTTAAAAAAAAATATATGTTTAGTTATAAAAAATAAGTCACGTGAGAAAAGAAGACATCTCGATTTTCAATATGAAGACGACAGTCGACTCCTTGTGTTATCAAAAACAAAACCATAGAAAAACACTGGCACGTGTGTGTACATACAACCTATTATTGTATTTGGTACATCAACATTTTTTTTTTATTTAAATTTATATATAGTATGACTTATGAGGAGTATATAAATGTGATACAAAACATGCATAAGGCTAGCTCCAATAAAGACCAATCCTCATCGATCGATCGGTTATGGAGATCGAGTGCATGTCGATCGTGCCTCTGTGGAGGAAATCGATCGCCTCCCATTTTAGCCAATTCAATCTCTTGGCCGATCGACTCATGTGAACGTTTTAAAAATGTTTACGTTGCAATCCAAAAAAAAAAAAGAAAAAAAAAAAAAAAAAAAAAAAAAAAAAAAAACATTACCCTATAAATACAACTAAAATCTCACAATCCTCACAAATCTCACAACATATTTACACACTAACACAAATCTCACAATCATCTCTATCAAAAATCTCACAATCCTCTTTATCAAAAATGTCTAAGAAAACACCACCAACCAAAGGCCGAAAATCCCGTTTGGCAAACGCCCCACATATTTTAACACCAAATCCGAATTTCCAGTTAACCGATGTCTCACCAACAATCAATTTCCAACCCTCTGCTTTTGAATATCAATCCCAGCAAGCTCCACAACAACAAGCTAACAATCCATTTTTTTTAATCGTCCATTGTTCCACCGTATCAAAACATCCAAACAACAACAACAACAAAGCTACTCCCGCCGAAGCAACCAATCTATGTATGGGTCACCCGAATCTGTGTAGTGTGTACCGTCCAACAATGGATTCATCAACGTCTTCATATTCAAATTATCAAGAATATTCTCCGGTTAACCGTATCAATCTTGAGGGTTTTGATTTCGAAGACCAATTGTACAACAATCCTAATTTTTATGCTGGAACTGGATCGGGTTATCCGGCTCAAGAGTATCACGGTTCGGGTACCGGTTCGGCTCATGGATCGTATCACGATTCGGTCAAACTTGATGACGTAGAAGAAGAAGAATGTCGAGAAGAGACGTCACCGGTCAAACCAAAGAAACGAGCTACAAAGGCAAAGAAGAAGGCTGTCGAGAAAGAAGGCAAGAATGATTCGTTGCCTTGGACCAAAGAAGAAGAGATCGCCTTGTGCAACGGTTGGTGTGATGTATCCGAGAATAGTGTAATCGGAAACAACCAAAATGCTAAAGGATTTTGGCAGAAAGTCATTACATACTTTGAGAAGGAGGTTGCTGGAGAAAGAACGTACAACTCTATCATTACAAAGTGGGAAAATAGGATTCGTCCTAGAGTTGGTCAATTTTGTGCCATTTACAACAATGCTGTCAGGAATTACGGAAGTGGTGAGAATGACCTCACCGTTTATACACGAGCGTGTGATGAATACCAAGTAGTGTGTGGTCATCCGTTTGTTTTGGAGCATTGTTGGAAGATTTTGAGGGACCATTTTGCTTGGAAGGATCATGAGATGTTGGCTTTTTTAAGCCAAGATGAGGGTCGCAAAAAAGCAAGGACTTCAACCGACTCGGATGTGCACTCGGATGTGCCTGTTAAACCAATTGGTCGTGATGCCGCAAAGAAGAATAAAAAGAAATCTTCGGAGTTTTCGAAAGATAAGATTATGGAAGGTGTTGCCGAGAAGTGGGGCAAGATCAAGTCCGTGGCATTCGGGCAGAAGAAGGAGCTGGCAGACCTGCACTATGGTTTGAAGAAGAAAGAGCTAGAACAACGGCAAATCGAGTTGGAGATTGAGAAAAAGAGAGAAGCAATGGAAGACAAAAAATTGGCACTAGAAGAACGCAAACTTGAATTAGAGGCTCAAAAGAAATATGATGCAGATCTCATGTTCTATTGCACGCCAATCGACGAATCTTTGCCCGCAGTACAACAACAAACAATGCAGAAACTCAAAGAGGCGATCAAGGCATGCCACAACCTAAATTTTTAATAAGTGTTGTAATGTTTTAATAAGTTTTGTAATGTTTTAATAAGTTTCGTAATGTTTTAATTTTATTTGAATTATTATGTAACGTTTTAATTATTAATGAAATTTTATTTTGTGTTAAAAATGTTTAAAAAAAAAAAAAAAAAAAAAAAAAAAAAAAAAAAACAACTTGGTCGCCCTTACTGGGGCACCTAATCGCCTGAAGGTCGCTGGAGAGAGAAAGCTGACGTGGCAGGAAAAATGAGGGAGATTGAATCCCCCTACTAGGGGCAGCCTTAACGATACACCCTAAACGTAATAATAATAAAAAGCAACACGAATCATCTCGTTTTACCCAAAGTTCATTCAGGAAGCTCTCATGCAACAAAAGAATATCCATCAATTCAATTCTAGTTCTTTGTCGTGTTCTGATTTGTATAAAGCAACATAGAATCTACGTTATTTAGGCTAGCCCCAGTAATCTAAATCTCCATCGATCGAGAGGTCTTGGCGATCGATATCTCGTCGATCGTCTTGCTGTGACAAGTGTCGATCGCCGCTTTTTGAAACCAATTGAATCGTGAGGCCGATCGATGAGAAGCAAAGTTTACGTTACATTTTACATATCAAAACAAAAAAAAAAAACCTTGTTACCATTTGAGGCTAAAAAAAAAAAGAAAAGATACAACTAAAACTACCCTATAAATACACAACATATTTACACACTAAACTTACAAATCTCACAATCCTCTCTATCAAAAATCTCACAATCCTCTATATCGAAAATGTCTAAGAAATTTTATTAATGTTTTAATTTTATTTGAATTATTATGTAACGTTTTAATTATTAATGAAATTTTATTTTTTGTTAAAAATGTTTTTTTTTTTTAAATAAAAAAAATAAAAAAATAAAAAGAACTTGGTCGCCCTTACTGGGGCACCTAATCGCCTGAAGGTCGCCGGAGAGAGAAAGCTGACGTGGCAGGGAAAATGAGGGGGATTCAATACCCTTACTTTTTACTGTCACGTCAACTTTCTCTCTCCAGCGACCTTCAGGCGTTTAGGTGCCCCAGTAAGGGCGACCTTTAATAAAATTAATTAAGAAAGGTGAGTGTTGTTTTTATGTGTGTTTGTTTCGATCGTACACACGATCGACTTAAGGCTGCCCCCAATAGGCAAATCGCCTGTCGATCGAGGTGAGGTGGCGATCGAGTGGACTCGATCGTTGCTAATGTGGTGAAATCGATCGCCTATCAACTTGGTCGTCAACACGATCGACTCTCATTTGCTTTCTTTCTTTTTCTTTTTTTTTTTTCTTTTTTTTTAAACTTTGGCTGTTAACTGCTAAGAACAAAATGGAGATGAGAGGTTTTTTGGAGATGATGATCTCCTGGGAAGAAGGATAAGTTATATATAAATTTTTTTCACTTCAGCCCCTGAAGTTTTGCAACTTATCAAACACAACCAAACATTCAAAGTTATGTGTTAAAAATGTTTTAAAAAAATGAAATTTAAAAAAAAATGTGTTAAAATTATTACTAATGAAATTTTAGTTTGTGTTAAAAAAAATTTTTTTTGATCATGGTCGCCCTTACTGGGGCACCTAATCGCCTGAAGGTCGCTGGAGAGAGAAAGCTGACGTGACAGGGAAAAGTAAGGGGATTGAATCCCCTTACTGGGGGTAGCCTAAACAAAAAATCACTCGATCGACATGTTCCACAGCAAGGATGATCGATCGACATGTTCCAAAAAAAGCACTCGATCGATTGAAGATCGAGTATACTGGGGCTAGCCTTACACGGATTAAATATAGATTAACGAAAACTGAAAAGCATATGCTTAAACAATCAAATTTGGATTAGTGAAAAGCATGTGCATGTAATCGTAAAAACTCTGTGAGGACTCCCGTCATATTTACTTAAAACATTTTTTTTAGGGGTGAGTTATTCACACTCTCCCATAGGGAGGGTTTGCAATGATTGTATGAATCATCGGGTTGTACGGTATTCATCGCGGGTTATACAGTTTGACTAAAACCTTTATGATGTGACAATATAGGGAGGGTTCCTATATCACATCCTATTTTTTTAATCAAAACTTTGGAAAATTAAAGTTTATTTTTGAAAAATAAAAAAGAAAAGAAACAGACAACTTTAATCGTAAAAATTCTCCAAACTTTTACTGCTGTACTTTGTGTTCTTTTGGAATGAATTACATAAACAGTCCTTGTGATTTGTTGAGCTATTCAGATACAGCCCTTATACTTTTTCTATCGATTTATAAATCCACCATCATTGATGTTCATCTTTTTTAATTCAAGAAAACCATCACCGTTAGACCGCTAGCCACCATATCACCATCAACCACCATACAGTTGAAGGGAAACTGTAACACTTTTATTAATTAAATCGTATTACAATAAATAAATAACAGGAAATTAAATACAGATAGAAAAACGTAAAAATAGAAGACGTAAACTATATAACGATAAGTAAAAGAAAGTTTTAAAGGTCGAGACACGAGGCTCGTGCTTAACATGATTAACTCAAAACAGATTCTTCGTCTATTTCTCAATGTACAACGGTCAAAGCAGATGTACTGCCGGAAGTGGCAAACTTGCATGAAAGATTACGAAAGCTTGTGTGTTTCTGATCAAACAATTGTAGCAAGGAAAAATGTGGAGCTTATTAGTTTCGGTTCTCTCTAAACCGAATGAGACTTGGCCTTTATTTATATTAAAAACTTGTCTAGTTTTCCAAGATAAAATAAGTGCCATGTATATACAAATTTGTTATAATAAAACAAGATTTGCATATAATTTATTACACAAAATTATTCTGTTAAATCTTCTCCATTAAGTTCAAATCTATCCCTGAAATAGATTTACATCAAATTTGGAAAAAGGAAACCAGAAAATCTGACAGCAAAAAGATTCGCACGTAGGTGAAGTTTCAGAGCTGCATTTGTGTTCGCAGGTTGCGCGGGCTCACATGAGTTCACTAGCTTGGAACTCATTTTGGCTCAGAAATTTTGAAATATGCACCCTCTGAACGCGCGCATGTATGTGTTGGAGTAAAACTAACCAAAGGAATTTGATAGCCGATACCAAAATTTCTATTTAAACAACCTTTCACTTTATGTTTTGGGTGTCACTAATCACACGCTGAAATCAAGCCCAAAACAATAATAGTTCGCGAGTCAAACATTGACAAAAACTACATAAACACAGGCCAAACTAGGCCTCATAACTTCTCTCATACTGCATTGTACATGCATAAGAGACAATTGTTCCAACTGTCGCTAACGGTTAAGACGTACAAGTCTGGCATAGCTTAGTGGGGAACACACGAAGAGCAAAATAGAAAAGCAGAGCACTCTCCTTTACGATCCAAGGAGTGCACAACACTTGTCCTCCTTGTCTGCTTCCAGATGATCAAACCTGGCTCCCTGGCAGCTGTTGATCACTCCCAAAGGGTTTATCCCTAAACCCTACAAGCCTCTCTATAAAAGGAAAGCAAAACATAAAACTTCATAAGTTTTTCACACACTAGGGCAAAATACTGCCCCACAACAGTAAAGTATGGTTCTTGTTTAGGTGTTATCCGAGCTTCCTGATCTTTATTAATCTCATCAGGTCTGTTCAACACGGGGAACCAAACAACAAAATCATTCTCATCCCAACTCTAATCCGGTTTACATACCATACATAAGCACCAATAGATTCTGAAACATAGTTCGTGTTGTTGTTGGTCGTCATTTTGTTGGTAAGTTTTGTGTGTTATAGTATATGTGGAATAAAATAGTTCATGTTTACTGCCATTTAACTATGACAAACCTATCCAAGAAACTAAGTGGAAATCGAAATGATTGATGAGGCAGTAAGATAGTCTTGATGGAAAACAAAAAGACGGTTTCTCATAATTACCATAGAAACTTTGAGTTAATTGAATAAAATAAAACGTCTGATTGGGTACTCGAAATGTTTTAAAACCAATCTTAAATGGGTTAAATAGGGGTGTTTGACTTAATGTTTGAAATTAGTTTGGGAAATACTTATGTTGAAAGTTTTTTTATAAGTTTTAAATTAGAGGTAAATGGTAATGGTGGTGGAAGAAATGTTGAAGAAGAATGTTTATATAGATTAGAGTAGTTTTACTTAAAACATGATGTTTGAAATTTTCGAAGACCAACAATGTAACTGAGAAAAACTGTAAATTACAAATATAATCATCACACATAAGTCAAGTGTGTTGATTAATGAGAAACGCTAACGAGCATTAAAAAGAAGAAACCAGGCACGCAATTAATAAAAGATGATAGGACTAAAAATGTAATTTTTGAGAATTTGAGACTATATTCTAGAATCCTAATGAGTTTGGAGACCAATGAATTAATTTACCTTTTAACTAAGAGAGTTGATATGTACACTCTCATAAATGATTGAAACACTTAAATTTTTAGTGTTTGAATATTTAGACCCTCACATGAGGTATAAATATTTAAATATTTAAAATTTAAATGTTTCAATTATTTATAAAAGTGTGCAAATCACCTCACTTTAATTAAAAAGATATAGTATAGGTTGTTGATAGGGGTGAGCATCGGTTTCGGACCGGACCGGACCGCCAAGACCGAGACCCGAATTAGCCAAAAAGCCTAGACCGAGGACCGAACCGAATGTGGTCGGTCCGGTCTCGGTCGAACTGTCGGTCAGTCCGGCCCGACAAAACTAAAATAGTCTGTTTGTGATCCCGACCGGACTGAAGACCGAATTAGCTCAAAAACTAGACCGAAGATCCGACCGGATGTAGTCGGTCCGGTCCGGTCTCAGTATGTATGTCGGGTCCGTTCGGGTCATTTGCTCACCCGTGTTGGTTGGTATTGAATAGAGTAATAGGGTTTGGTAGGGACAGATGGGAGTAAATTAATTATTTTTGGGGGGAAAGAAAGAAAGAAAACATCCCTATCTGACATAAACCCACTCACTCCTTCCAGCTCACTCACCTCACTCCCTCACTTCACTTTGTACCGCCACTATTCTTCCCTTCCCCATTTTCAAAATCAAAATCCCTTTCCTTCTTCACTCATTCACAATGAACTGATTAAATTTCACTCTCATCACAAATGAGTAAAATGAGCACCACCACCATCACTATTTATTTATTCTTCTTTCTAATTATAGTAAGTTCTTCTTCAGCTAGTGAAAAAGAAGAAAAGGAAACAAGTAAAACATACATTGTGCGTGTCCAACACGATGCCAAACCCTCAATCTTCCCAACTCACACTCACTGGTACCACTCCCTTGCCACGTCATCACACAAACTCATCCACACTTACGACACCGTTTTCCACGGCTTCTCAGCCAAGCTCACCCCCCTCGAAGCTTCCACTCTCCTCTCCTCATCCCCATACATTCTCTCCCTCATCCCTGAACAAATCAGGCGCGTGCACACCACGCGCTCCCCCGAGTTTCTCGGCCTTAAAACGTCGGACAGTGCCGGTCTGTTGAAAGAATCAGATTTCGGGTCGGATCTTGTTATCGGAGTACTTGACACCGGGATATGGCCAGAGAGGGAGAGCTTCAACGACAGAGGGCTAGGTCCGGTGCCGGGAAAGTGGAGAGGCGCGTGTGAAGGAGAGAAGGTTAAGTGTAACCGGAAGTTGATCGGAGCTAAGTATTTTTCGAAAGGCTATGAGGCGACTAACGGGAAGATGAACGAGACTGTTGAGCATCGGTCGCCGCGTGATTCCGACGGTCACGGGACTCACACGGCGTCCATTGCGGCTGGGAGATATGTTTTCCCAGCCTCCACGCTCGGCTACGCGCGTGGAGTCGCGGCGGGAATGGCGCCGAAAGCGCGTCTCGCCGCGTATAAAGTGTGCTGGCTTGCGGGATGTTTTGACTCCGATATTCTCGCGGCGTTTGACGCCGCGGTAAATGACGGAGTTGACGTGATAAGTTTGAGTGTAGGTGGAGTGGTCGTGCCGTATTATCTCGACGCGATTGCGATCGGCGCGTACGGCGCGTCTGATCGCGGCGTGTTCGTGTCGGCGTCCGCCGGGAACGGAGGTCCCGGCGGACTTACCGTCACGAACATTGCGCCGTGGGTGACGACTGTCGGCGCGGGAGCGATCGACCGTGATTTTCCCGCGGATGTGAAGTTAGGTAATGGGAAGTTGATTCCGGGTGTGAGTGTGTACGGTGGGCCCGCGTTGGCGCATGATAAGATGTATCCGCTAATATACGCTGGGAACGAAGCGGGGGATGGGTACTCCGCTTCGTTGTGTCTTGAAGGATCTTTGGATCCTAAATCTGTTAAGGGGAAAATAGTTTTGTGTGATAGAGGGATTAATTCGAGAGCTGTGAAAGGCGAGGTTGTTAAGAAGGCGGGCGGGATTGGTATGATTTTAGCTAATGGCGTTTTCGATGGGGAGGGTTTAGTCGCGGATTGCCACGTGCTTCCCGCGACGTCTGTTGGTGCATCCAACGGGGACGAGATTAGGCGATACATTACCTCAGCTTCTAGGTCGAAGTCTAAATCAAAATCAGTACCAACGGCTACTATTATTTTTAAAGGGACTAGGATTAATGTACGGCCTGCGCCTGTTGTGGCTTCGTTTTCGGCCCGTGGGCCGAATCCGGAGTCACCCGATATTTTGAAGCCGGACTTGATTGCTCCCGGGCTTAATATTCTAGCGGCCTGGACGGATAAAGTAGGTCCGTCCGGGCTGGCGTCTGATAATAGGAAAACCGAGTTTAATATATTGTCTGGAACTTCAATGGCTTGTCCTCATGTTTCTGGGCTGGCCGCTTTGTTAAAGGCGGCCCATCCCCAATGGAGCCCGGCTGCAATCAAATCCGCATTGATGACAACCGCGTATACATTGGATAATCGTGGTGAAACAATGATAGATGAGTCCACTGGGAACGCGTCTACTGTTATGGATTTTGGGGCTGGACATGTTCACCCGCAAAAGGCTATGGATCCTGGATTAGTGTACGATATTAGTTCATATGATTACGTTGATTTCTTGTGTAATTCAAATTACACAACTAAGAATATCCAAGTGATAACTAGAAAACACGCGGATTGTAGTCGTGCCAAAAAGGCAGGTCATACCGGGAACTTGAATGTCCCGTCATTGACTGCTGTTTTCCAACAATACGGGAAGAGGAAAATGTCGACACATTTCATTAGGACAGTGACTAATGTAGGTGAGGCTAAGTCGGTTTATAGCGTGCGTGTAAGGCCACCAAGAGGGATGAATATGACAGTCGAGCCAATGAAGCTTGCGTTTAGGCGAGTTGGGCAGAAGCTCAACTTTTTGGTGAGAGTCAAAGTGGTGGCGATGAAACTGTCACCAGGGAGTTCGGTCACAAAGAGTGGATCGATAGAGTGGTCGGACGGCAAACATTTCGTTAGAAGTCCGGTTGTTGTAGCAATGCAAGAACCTTTGTGAGAAATAATGGTTCTGAGTTTGAAGAGTGTAATATGGTTGTAATGGTCTTGTTAGTTGTTGTATTGAGCTTTGTATTTCAGAATGTTGAAATATGTTTTGTAAAAAAATGTTATTGTAGTACTAGTATTTCATAAAAACTAAAAAAAAAAAAAAAAAAAAAAAAAAAAAACACTACCAAATTTATATTATTTTGGTTAAGTAAATGTGTAAGGTGAACCCCATGTATGAAGTGGTCATGAGGTACCGCATATTGCCATGATTTTGTTATTGAAGTTGTGCTGTATGCCTGTATGCAAAGTATGTTTATCTCATGTTTCTTAAACTTGTAGACTGGTCTCACCTATGTAGTTACAAATAGGGGTGTCATTCGGGTTGATCCGACCCGAACCTGATTTGAGTCAATTTGGGTCGGGTCAATCGGGTCAAAACTATTCGAGTCAATCGGGTTAATCATAATTGACTCGGGTTCTAAATAAGTTGGGTTAGGGTATGTTTTTTTAGCCTTGACCCGAACCGAAGCCGATTAACCCGGCTCAATAACACTTTTACATGTAAAAATACTTGGGTTGACCCCGAGCCCGAACTAGCCCGACCCGATTGACCCGACTCGATTTGACCCAAATCTGAATTGACCCTACCCGAGTTCTAAATAAGATCGTGTTCGAGCATTTTTTTTAAAGCTTGACCCGATTGGACCTAACCCGAGTTGACCCGAACCCGACTAGTTCGAATAACACCCCTAGTTACAAACAATTGAATATGGATTAAAATGAGAATGCAAAAGTGTATGGATTGCTTTTACTTATAGAGCAATAGTTACATTAATGATAACATAATGTTAAAAAGTACAGAAACATGCAAATGTAGGGTACTATGTGAGACTGAATCAATGTTATTAAGGCCTTGTTTGGCCCATTGGACCACACCAAAGCTACAAAAATTAGTCCTTTATGGGACCACAGTGTGTCAAGTTTTAATGCAACACGGGTGCCCTTTAAAAAAACAAAGATAACTATGGAAAAGAACAGTAGAAAATAACCAAACTTTAATGCAAATGTATCTAAAAAGTTAAAAGCTTTTACTATCTGATTTATGTCTTTAACTAGTAGTATAATAAATAAACATTTTCAAACCTTTTACCAACCAAACTAACCCATTAATGAGGACCAATTTGGGATTTCAACTACCGATTAGATTCATTTTTAATGGACTTCAGAGCCAAATTAACTGAAATTTTATGTCTCCACCAAATTTCTGTTCCTACAAAAATGTGCTCTAAAGACAGTGTTTTAAGGACTTTATGTTGGTCCTTAAGATTCAGCCTTATAAATTACAATACCTAATCCCCATTATGTTCGTACTATCGCAAAGAAAGCCTAAAAGATGTCCTATACTCCTACCCAACTGGTCGAAAACGTTAACTTTTTAGCATCTTTATTAACGTCTGTATTTGTTTATGTAATAGCTAGTTCTGGTAAACTACGCACATATAACGACATGTGTTAATGTATGTGTCTGAAGGACACGTGCTGGAAGGAAGACGATACACCTATGTTGAAGGACACACGCCGAAAGGGCACACAAGTATTCTTTAAGTATTACATCATCAGTCTATTACTGATAATGCAATACTGGGGGACATGTTAATGTATGTGTCTGAAGGACACGCATCGGAAGGAAGACGATACACCTATGTTGAAAGACACAAGCCGAAAGGACACACAAGTATTCTTTAAGTATTACATCATCAGTCTTTTACTGAAAATGCAATACTGGGGGGCATGTTAACGTATGTGTCTGAAGGACACGTACCTGAAGGCAAATACAACACTTGTCCGAACGACGTGTGCCGAAAGGCATAAAGACATTCTTTAAGTATTGCACCATCAGTTTTCAACCGATAATACAATACTGGGGGGACATGTTGGCGTCGTGTCCGGACGACACGTGCCGGACCGAAGAGTCTCCATCAGTCTGAAGGGCATTGCCGAAAGGCGGATGCTACTCATGTCCGAAGGGCATGTGCCGAAGGACCGTAAAGGTATAAACCCCTTTTTATGCAGGTACACCCTTTTACCCAGTAGTCTGATGCAAGAACTGGACTACACAACCTAACCTAGATATTATGGAATTGTGCCTCCCACGTGACGTGACACCTAGCACCTAGACTAGGTGTAGGTGGGCGTGTTCCTTCCCGAGACAATAGATTATAAATAGAGGCTACAGGTTATCCGAACAGACTATTATCCAACAGGTATTGTGCAAGGGCCTGACTATAAAAATAGCCATACCCCTCTCCCTCATATACCAGGTTCTACTCTCTCTCTCTCTACATTTTACTTCATCCCTCTAAAAGATATCTCTCCTACTAAACACAATGCATACGCATACTAAATTCTTTATAATGGAGGTTCTGACTTGACCATCGGAGGGTGGTTCCCGGGGCTTCGGCCTCGGGACCCCTTCTAACGGGTTTCTTCATGTTTGTAGCATACTTCAAAGCTCGGGACAAGGAAGAATGGCACGTGCAAGCCATCAAGACCAGCCTGGCGGAAAAATGCTTCAACAACATGCATGAAACTTTAATATGACAAGGGTAGGGATGGCAAAGGGCGATGAATACCGGGGATTGTATTTCTCATCCCTATCCCAGTTTTCCACTTTCCATCCCCATTCCCGTCGGGAAATTGCTTTACATCCTCATCCCCGCGATGAATCAAGAATTTTCCACTTTTATAAAATAACATAAAAATTCCACCAACTCGTAAAAAATATAAAAAAAAAATTAATCATAAAGTGTCTCAACACGCGTACATCGCAAATGGTAGATTAATTACAATTTCAATTCAACTTTAAAACATCGTAAACATTGGTCACGTATAATATAAAAACAATATGAATCATATGTGTGTATTCGGACAACATAATGAAGTCATATTTAGTTGCTGCTTATGCTTCAAGTTTTAAATGTGTTTCATCCTATAAATATCACATATGGTGTAACACCCCGACCCGACAAGGGTAAAGATATCACAATACGGTTTCATATCAGAACTTTAATAACTATACAATAGCGGAAACCTTTACAAAATATCCAAAAAGAAAACATAAATAACTAATCTTCCAAAATAAATCTAAAATCTCTATGGTCAAATCTTGCTCTCATCTTTACTCTCAACCCATATCAGCTATCCCATAAGCTCATCTTGAATGCTTAATACCTGCCGCAAGAAAAGAAAAGTGCGGGTGAGCTTACAAAGCCCAGTGAACAGATATAACGAAACAAAAGCTAAAAACAGAGTAAATATGCAAATAACGAAATAAAATGAGATAATGACGAAGGATCTTTTAGGATTCTGCGGAAGCACAAATATACAGAAATCCAAACAACCACATAACAGTTTAGACATCACATAGCACATCAATGACACAAACACAAACATATCAGAACAACCAAACACATTGCATACCAAAATAACAGATTACGTATAAGCCAAACGGAATGTCTCAAACTAACAGAATCAATTCCTAGAAAATAAACATGGCATTCATACAAATCAATTAATCAACATTTAATACACTTAATGCAATATTGTAGCAGCGGAATTATCATACAAGTCATGGCAGACAATATAGCAAAACCAGTTCTCATATCAAATCCTAACCTTAGCAGAGTTTAAACATGGCAGGTCACATATGCAGACAGATAATTAACCTCCAAAACACTCAATTGTACACTAGCACACTCATCTCACAGATCAATGCATTCACGTAACGATAACAAATCATAATATCAGATATACGAATCAGGTAACAATCTTATCCTAGCATGGCAACTAATAATCACTTAAACAAATACGTCATAAACACATTCACTAACATATCATATCAGAAATATCTTTCTTCTTCAAAAGTAACTTCAGAAAATAAATGGAGTAGCTAGCTCCCAGATTTTGTGAAGACGCGTATTGCACACGACATCATTCACCAGATAACATATCAGATAACAGATCAGATCTAGGATGCATCCATACGCCCCTTCCTACATATTCAAAAATATGCTTCACCATCCAGAGACGTGGCAGAACATCACTCTACTGCCCTAGAGTCATATCAGAGGTGTATCACTGATACGGACATGGAACCCCCATGACTAGTTAAATATTTGGTTCAGTTAACAACTGACCTTAGTCAAACAGATTTTCAGATATAGTACAGATCATAGTCAAACTCAAGGTCACAGAATCATATCAGATAGTTCATATCCTAAGGTTCATATTCAGATAGTCAGAAATCATAAGTTCATATCATAGTGGCATATCATATATTCATAAACAGAAGTTCATAACCAGAGGTTCATAATCATAAGTTCATAATCATATATAGCAGGGTTCAACAAATGTATATATCAAAGTCTTCCTAACATAAGTTCACATCAGATATTGCATAGTTCACTAGAACATACATTCAGATAAGTAACAGATCAAACATTCAGAAAAGGGTTCATAGCAATGGCATTGGGAATCCTAATAAGCATGAGAGAAATGACAAAGAAGGAAAACATGAGGAACCTTTACTAAAAAGGTCAGAATATCTGTACGATAACACAAGTGTCTTAAAGTAAGACAGAATATCCGTACCTTAAAGAAATGAAGGGAAAGCAAACGAATGAACGAATACGAAGATGTAACATCGCGTCTCTTCCAACGAATCTACACGGATTATGATTTATTTAATACTTATTAGTATAACGGATTAATCTCATTAATACTTTTAGAGTTGTCAGATTATTCTCAATTTTAGTGACGGACGGAATTCCAACATTTTAGAGTATTAGTCATTACTTAGCCAAACTTATGGGTTGCAAATGACAAACGGTAAACTTAAGGGTTTAATATGATAAATATCTTATTTGAGGACTTATATGATCATCTTTCAAAGTATAGGGTTTACAAATATCAATAACGGATTTTAAGATTCTCTTTCAAAATAGTTTACATAATCTTTTATAAATTACATGATTAACCCAGATTCACACGTAACATTGTTCGAATGCAAACCCTTAATGAGACTATGCATGCAATACTTTAATTCATTATAACTCACACATGTTCACGCCATACTTAGTACTAGCTCATTTATTCTTAATCAATGGTTATTAATGATTCCAAGACTTACCATCTCTCACATGAAATAACGAACTTACACACTTAGCTTTTAACCCTAATCACTTCCTATTTAAGTTCTAGGGTTTCCATATTTTTAATATTACTTATTACGCATTCAATTAACATGTTACTCCTTTTAATGATTTCTACTTTGACCTAGAACGTATATGAAAAACAAACCGAAGTTTCCTCAAAACTCATGCATGTCCTTATGTAATTTATTTACACACGTTGACCCATAATTACCCAAAATTACCTATTGCACCCTTAACATCTTTAATTATATGACCTAACCTTATATTATCAGATTTTACACTTTTAGCCCAAAGGTTTTAGAATTTACAAAACATACCCTTTTAAGTTAAATACAATTCGAATGGCCCTCTAAATATCCAAATTTACACGTTTAACCCCCATACTTATTTTTATACGTTTAGTACCATTATTTTACTGTTCACAAAATAACCTTTAAGTTTCATAATTTACAAAACCAACCCAAAACTTTTATGTAGAACCGAATAATGCATAATTCAAGTACAAGCCCTAAACCTAGATGTAACCCATCATTAATTCATCATTACTACTGTATTAATGACCCTTAATCATAACGATCAAACCCTAATTTTTATAACCCTAATCGTCCCTTTTTAAAACCTTTCCTTATTCATACGCGATCTAATAATAAAACCCCAAACAAATCACACAAGCTTCGAATTCATGAACATGTATTTTATACAGGTCGTATATCATATAAGAGTCCTTAGAAAATTAATATCATGGTCCCAAAAATTGTTATACGCTCATTCGTTATTTTATACGCTTTTAGGGTTTTAATTCCAAATAATTCCATACGACTTATTTAACATGCATGGCTAATTTTTTACGTGTTCTATATGACTTTTAGGACTGAAAATAATATTAGGAACATACCCTTGATGAGCTTTGGTCGTTAGAACAAAAGAAACCAAAAAGCTCCTATCGCCGAAACCCTAACTGACCCAAAAACTAATCACGATCGAAACAGCACCTTAGAGCCTCGAAACAAATTTTAATCACCTTCTTTACCTTCAAACTCGTCCAAGAAAAATGGCTTTAAGCCTTGGAAATCAGATGTCGAATTTTGGAGGGTTTTGGGAGTCGGTTTAGGTTTAATCGGTTTTAGGGATTGTTAGGGATAAAAAAAATATGGACCGTATAATGTATATATATATGGTTTACTATTTTTCTTGTGGGCTTTATAATATATTGGACTTAAAATAAATGGACTCTTAATTTTATAAATTTATATTGGGTTTTTATTAATTAAATTCTTTTATAAAACAAATTTAATATATGCGGCTAATTATATAAAATACAAAACGAATTTTATAAAATCATAAACTATAAAAATTACCTTTTACAAAGTGTTTAATATTTATTTAGATCATGTGGGATATTTCTTAATAATTTTCTGAATTTACATAACTTATTTGGTATTCTTCAAATTAATTATTCATACTTTTTGATTTTAGGGGTATTTTGGTCTTTTGTGAATATTAGAAATTCCAGGTATTACATATGGATACAAATATACATGTCGATACTCATAAACATATATACATATACATATACATATACATATACATATACATATACATATACATATACAAGTTAATCGTGTATGGATATAACATATAAAGTTTAAATACATATAATCGGGTTTGGGGATGTGTGTTATCCTCATAACCGCCCCATATTTCGGGAATTCCTCATTTCCGTCATCATCCTAGGTCAACTTGGGGATTCCCTAGTAAAATCGGGTTTTGGGATCGAATCCTTATCGAGTACGGATTTTTTTGCCATCCTTAGACAGGGGGATTTGTCTGATGAAATTGTAAACCCGACCTAGTGTGTAAAATGTAAGCCTATTTTGAAAATAAGGGCTTTGGTAAATGGCTGAGCAAAATCACACGAAAATCGATTTGAACCGACAAATCGAACGAAACCGGGCCGAACTGAACCGACCTTATTCGATTCAGTTTTTGGTTTTGTATAATATTTCGGTTTTACTCGGTTCGATTCATGTCAAAACACACTTATTCGGTTCGAAATAGCTAAACACGGATTATTTTTCTTATAATCTTTTATAAGTTATGTTGCCAAACACGGATTATTTTTTAAGTAGCTTATTTTTTGAAAAAATAAGCATAATCTCTCCATAATCTTATGTGCCAAACATAGCCTCAAACTTGGAAAAATGTCACTCCCAAATATGCGCTTGATCTTTGGCATTTCGTGTTAAAATCTATCATAAATTATGATAATTGTTATAGAAAGGCAAGTTGCACATTGCAATATTTGTACTCAATCTCCTAGTTGTAGTAGAAAATAAAAATGAAACAATCATTATAAAGAAGAGAGGTACATATGTACTTTATTTTAATCCAAAGATTCAATGTTATTGGTATGAAAAAGTTATTGTCAAACCCAATTAAACGGGCCCAATGAAGGGCTAGTATTTCCACTTGACCCACTTGTATAAAATATGCGTGTAGTGGTTAACTTTTCGAAAAACCATTAGCTTGTTTTTCCATTTTTTATGTTCGAACTTTGTTAGTATTGATTTGTGTCAAACTATAAGCTGTAAAATAACAATTATTTTATGGTGGTTTGCAGAGCTGTATATGAGGGGGTGCGAAGTGTGTTGTTGTACAGGACCTTCAAATTATAAAAGCCTCAAAATTTCACATTTTATCTTTTTATAACAAATTTTACTTTTTATTTTAGACCCCATTTTTGTTATTAAACTAAATTCGGCGTAATTAAGGTAATTTCACATCTAAATGTTTATGTGAATTTTTGTGGTACTTTATTAAGCTAACCTGTACACTTTTAACATTGTTTAATACTTGTACTATATTGTTTTGGGATTTATTCGGCGTTACAAAATGTGTTGTTGTTTATAAAGTAAATGGAATGTTAGTATTATTTTATTGCCCACTTTCGCAAGTGGACTTGCAAGTTGTAACCATAACTATCCATAAACGACAATTTTTAGTACTCGTTCTTATCTACTTACATTGAAGGTTTTTTCTTATCTAATACAGCAATATATTTTATAAATCACATATAATTTGCAAAAATCATTTGTAATTTATAAAAATCGAATCACATGTGATTTTCACAAATTACATATGAAAATTATATAAAAGTGAATATTTATATAATGATAATTTAATTCTCGTCATGATAGTATGATTTTTTTTTTCGTAACGATTAGCGGTTTGCAGGATATTTAATTCTTAAAAAAATTGTGAAAGTTTATTTTTTTGTTTTGATTATAAATAAATGTATATGATTTGTTCATTTGAATAATTTGAGATACATATTAAACTTTTGTCTATATTATACATTTGTTAGTGATAGCTGTAATATTCATTCGTGTAAGTAAAATGTGATTTTAATTGCATCGTTGACTTTGTTCATATTTAGTAACGAAATATCAAATATGTACAGTTTCATTTTAGACTTTAAGTTGCATGGCTAATGTAAGAAAATAGGTCTCCAAAGTAATTAAAAGTGGTGAATACCAAAAGAGTTTGAATTGACCAATTATGTTGATACGTTGAATCATCTAAAGAAAAAGAAAAAAAATTACTTTTTGACTTGTTAGACGTTTACCGTTCTAATATAGCACACGAGCTTTTACCGTAACAGTAAGAGCACCCGGTGTGGAGAAATCAAGGCTCGCCGTGAACCAACTTGGCAGCTCGTCATGGCTCGCCGTCACACCGGCCTCTCTCGCCATTGCTCGCCATCGTTCGCTTCATTGTCACCACGAAGAGGTGAAATCTGTGACACATCACAAACTATCCGTTTTATAACGGATAGTTTTTTTTTTTTTTTTTTTTTTTAAATCTTTATACCACCTATAAATACTAAACTATTTCAATCAAAAGAAACACACTTTTACACACTATAAAATCTACGTATATAAACATGAGCGAATCATTTTTTTCGGGTGAAAGTGACATTGAAGAGTTAGCGGACCTAGAAATGTTTATTCAAAAGTTTGAGGCAGAGCAATCGTTGCAAGAACAAGAAGCCGGTCCTTCAAGCCAGCGTCGATACGTCCCCCGTGAACGTGAAGTTGCTGAAGCACGTCTACTTGCTGACTATTTTGGTGACAACCCAAAATATACGGATGAAAATTTTAGGCGTCGCTTTTTTGGTGAGCCGTAGACTATTTTTACAAATAGTACAAGGTATTGAAACATATATTGAAACTCATCATCCTCTTCCCAAGCATTTTGATTTCTTTAGAGTTCGACCATATTGTAGGGGTGTAATGAGTTTTAGTATGTGTCGTACGCCAATTGGCTTAAGGGGTATCAGCTGATGCATTAGATGAGTATTTACAAATAAGTGAACACTGTGCACGCGATTGCCTAGATTTTTTTACTATGTGCATAATCCATCTATATGTTAAGCAGTTTTTAAGAAAACCACCCGAGGATGACATTCGTAACCTATACAATGCACATACCATTGTTCATAAGCTTCCAGGAATGTTGGGGAGCATCGATTGTATGCACTGGTAATGGAAAAACTGTCCGAAAGAATGGCAAGGCCAATTTCACAGAGGTGATAAAAAATATCCAACTATAATGCTTGAAGCCGTTGCTTCATACGATTTTTTGATTTGGCATGCATTTTTTGGGGTAGCGGGTGCGAATAACGATCGTACGGTTTTAAATAATTCTCCGTTACTCAACGTCCTGCTTGATGACATCGCCCCTGAGGTTGAGTTTGAAGTAAACGGGTGTAAATTTAAGCAAGGGTATTATCTAGCTGACGGAATTTACCCGGAGCGGGCATCTTTTGTCAAGTCATTTACAGTGGCATGTAACCCAAAAAATGCCGCATTAAAAGCGAAACAAGAAAGTGCTCAAAAAGATATCGAAATAACTTTTGGTGTCCTCCAGGGACGTTGGCATATCATTGCCCAACCGGCGCGTGCATTTAGTGTTGGCAAGTTACGGAGAATCATGTACTCGTGCATCATATTGCATAACATGATTTTGAAAGATCAACAATTTGCGATATCCGACGTTGCTGAAACGTATATTTCTCCGACACCAAATTATCAACTGACATGGATTGAACGTTGCGAATTGCAAAGGAAAAAAACAAAGAACTACATGATAAACGCAAACACGCAAAGCTACAACGATGTCTCATGGAGCATGTTTGGCAACAACTTCAATGGGGACAGTTTCAACAACAAAATTTAAATAATTAGTTTCGTTATAATTTGATGTATTTCTTAAGTTGCGTATGTTTTTTTACCGTATCTTTATTTTACGTTTCATATATTTTTTATTATGTTGTATTGTATTTTTATTTTTAATGAAATGTGTAGAAAACTAGAAGGGGGGTTGAATAGTTTACCGATTAAAAACTTTGTTTTGAAACTTATTGAAAGATCAATTGATATTGATCTTAAGTATGTTAATGAAATATGCAAGCAATATGTAATAAGTAAGTAAGGAAAGAAATGATCAAACCACAACAAGTTGTTTATAGTGGTTCGGCCTACAAGGACTCTTTTTCCTTGCCCTACTCCACTCCCCGAGTCTCACACTCGAGAGTTTAACTTCACTAGTCAACAAGCTCCTTTCACCGGCGGAGAAAACCTTTACACTTCGCTTACACTATTTTCCGACACTAAGCTAGATGTCGAGTTCTTTCCAAGGGTACAACTACTCCCACACACAATGTATTTTGAGGACTAAAATACTAACCACTCACACTCACAAGATTATGATGGTTTGATACAACAATGAAGTATGGATCAACACTAGATCATACGACACTAAACAAACAAGACTTCCAACTTCTCGTTGAAGCTTGAATATGACTTGATCTTCTTTGCTACAAAAGAGATCACTAATATGATATGAAACTGAGTTAGAAAGGTTAGAGAGAAGATATGTATGAGAGTATGTTAGAAAGGGATGAGAAACTACTTGACTTGGCATTGCTATTTATAGCCAAATTGGACAGGAGCGTCCACGGACCGCGGACCCCTTAAAAGGGTTCCGCCCGTGTACCAAAATGGTACCGCCAGTCTGACAGTCAAGATATCAAATCTTGTCTAAAGTCAACTCTATCTAAGTAAGATTGTGCAAGTTATGAAGAGTACAAATCTTCACTCGAACAACTGATCACTTCAATTTGAGAGCTCACACTCTGAGCCCCTCACCTCATCCCGTTCCTTTTTCTCAGGAACATCCGGCTTGGTGATATTTGTTGAACAACACCAAACTAGTAAAGAAAGGAATGAATGAATAATGTATAACGAACGTATAAAGTAATTGTATG
>BPTQ01000004.1:319407279-319532630 GCA_019973895.1 Chrysanthemum seticuspe | reverse complement strand
AGAAGATATCTACTACTGTGGAACGTTTTTGTTATATTAGTTAACACACTCGATTCAGATTTTTAGTATTGATTTTTATTTAAAGATTTTTGATTTTTCCTTAAAAACCTTTTACTCCATATACTCAATTTTCTTTTTCGTTTTGCTGAACTTTTTCCTTTTCGTTTACTGTTACTAACATTTAGTACAGTTCTCGAATTAGAACTTTATCTTTTTGATTTCGAGTGTGTTCTTCAAAATTATCTTTTATTAAGATTCAAATTTTCCAAATTGTTTTTGTAGCGATAACGGCTACTTTATCAATTTTAGGTATTTTGTGGTCCTCTGTACTTACCCGATCCAAAATTACTTCATAATTAAGGATTCTCAGTTTTGTTTTGCCGGCTTTTCCTGCTTGTAAGACAGTTTTGACGACGACATGTCGTGCCTGGTCCTCACACAATTGATTATATTGTTTTTGCAAGGTGTCATCATCTATAGAAGAATAAGAAGAGTCGGAAAGTACCTCATTTGACTCATGTGCCATTAGAGCGATCTCTTCCTTGCTTGATTCTTCATCGTCTTCACTATCACTCCAAGCACCACTTACAAAAGCTCGTTGAGTTTTGCTCTTAGGTGGCTTGGGACATTCTCCTATAAGATGACTTGCATCACCACATCTAAAACACTTTCTTTCACCTTTGATCTTCTTATCATCCCGATCTTTTCGGAATGACTTCTTTTCTTCTCGAGGTTGTCTTACAAACTTTCCTCTTCTTCTAAAGAACTTCTTGAAATCTCTAACGGCCATGGCATACTCCTCATTTTCACTATCGGAACAAGATTCACCATCATCGCTTGATTCCGCCTTTGCTTTAAGAGCAACGGATTTGATCTTCTCCTTTCTTCCTTTGATGATCTCCGAATCTTTCTCCATTACCATTTCGTGAACTTTGAGGTTGCCAATTAGCTCGTCTAGTGACATTATTGAGAGATCTTTTGATTCTTCAATAGCGGTCACTTTAGCTCTCCATTTGGGATGGAGTGCTCTAAGAAATTTCCTGACAAAGTTCTTACTACGAAAAGATTCATCAAGTGCTTTAAGTGATGTAATGATAGTATTAAAACGAGCAAAGCCACAATCAATGGTTTCATCTTCAGGGATAACAAATTGTTCATATTGTTGAACAAGAAGATCAATTTTGTTATCCTTGACTTGTGAATTACCTTGATGTGTAACAATTAAAGATTTCCAAATATCTTTGGCGGTTTCACACATAAATATTCTTTCATATTCTTTTCTAGGTAAAGCATTATAAAGCATCATTTTAGATTCATTATTTTTAGCAACTAATTTCTTTTGTTCATCAACGGAAATATCCTTTGTTGTAAAACTAAAATCTCCTTTAACAATAATAAACCAAAGATCTATATCTTTTGATTTTACATATGTTTCAAAACGGTTTTTCCAATAGATAAATCCATTGGTTTCAAAGAGTGGTGGTCTTTGCATAGATTGCCCTTCTTTAAAGTTTTCAGAATCCATGGATCGTTTCAAGTTTATAAAATACAAGTTATTTTAGAAATACTTGAGCAACGAGGCTCTGGTACCAATTGTAGAAAACTAGAAGGGGGGTTGAATAGTTTACCGATTAAAAACTTTGTTTTGAAACTTATTGAAAGATCAATTGATATTGATCTTAAGTATGTTAATGAAATATGCAAGCAATATGTAATAAGTAAGTAAGGAAAGAAATGATCAAACCACAACAAGTTGTTTATAGTGGTTCGGCCTACAAGGACTCTTTTTCCTTGCCCTACTCCACTCCCCGAGTCTCACACTCGAGAGTTTAACTTCACTAGTCAACAAGCTCCTTTCACCGGCGGAGAAAACCTTTACACTTCGCTTACACTATTTTCCGACACTAAGCTAGATGTCGAGTTCTTTCCAAGGGTACAACTACTCCCACACACAATGTATTTTGAGGACTAAAATACTAACCACTCACACTCACAAGATTATGATGGTTTGATACAACAATGAAGTATGGATCAACACTAGATCATACGACACTAAACAAACAAGACTTCCAACTTCTCGTTGAAGCTTGAATATGACTTGATCTTCTTTGCTACAAAAGAGATCACTAATATGATATGAAACTGAGTTAGAAAGGTTAGAGAGAAGATATGTATGAGAGTATGTTAGAAAGGGATGAGAAACTACTTGACTTGGCATTGCTATTTATAGCCAAATTGGACAGGAGCGTCCACGGACCGCGGACCCCTTAAAAGGGTTCCGCCCGTGTACCAAAATGGTACCGCCAGTCTGACAGTCAAGATATCAAATCTTGTCTAAAGTCAACTCTATCTAAGTAAGATTGTGCAAGTTATGAAGAGTACAAATCTTCACAAAATATCTAATGGAATCTTCCAATGATCTCCATGATGTAATACATGATGTCAAATGTTGTATTACTTATTAATAGAAATATGCAAATGCTTAAGTAGTGTTTGGTTTTAAGAACCTAACACATTCTACAAACTACTATCATACATAATGATTAGAGTCATATCAAGATGTTACTAATCATAAATGTAAATGCTTGAATGATGAATATATTGTTTGAGAAAACTTGTTTTAATATCTAATAAACTTGACAAGCTTTAAGCTTTTATAAATTAAATTTACTTTTGTCGTTAACAAAACTTAGGCAAAGATCAAAAATATAAATAACGTTTAATGACGATATTTGTATTAACAAAATGAATTTAGTTTATTTGAAAATTTGAATAAAAAAAATAAAGTTGTAGTGGTGGGCCCCAAATGAAGAGGTTGAGGTTTGTTAGAGCATGTACATCAGTAACTTGAGTTATAGTTTAACACCAGCCACGTCAGCGCCACATCAACTAACATTTCACCTTAACATCCCCAAAAAATACCCACATCAATAACATACCAAGTTAAACTTTAATATTTCATAACATTTCATCTTAACATCCCCAAAAAACACCCACATCAATAACATCCTATTAAAGTTAAACTTTAATGGCCGTTAGTATCGTAATGCTTGGGGACTAACGCTGAAATAACGTCGGAGGTCCAACGGGTTAACGCTACTAACGGCGTTATTTTGGCCACTAACGACGTTATGCCGTTACTGATGTACATGCTCTTATGAGTGAGAGAGGGTTTGTTGTGGTTAGTTGTGGACGGTGATGAAAAAGTAACACCTCTTTACCACATCTGGTGCTCTAATGTGTTTCTAAGAACATTCCAATATAGAAAATTTACGTTTCTACCCTACAAAAAAAAAAAAAAAAAAAAAAAAAAAAAAAAAAAAAAAAAAAGTTAAACGAATGAGAATGTAAAATCTAGAAGTTCTTGTGGCGTGGGATCATATTCTTATTTACAAATTGCATATCTTTTCAATGGATAAACGATATTTAAAAAAGGATAGAGATCTTCTAATGTTGAGTTCAACATGACTCGTTATATTGTCTCAAATAAAAAATAGTTGTCTCTACAGATGATTCACTTTCAATTAAAACTACGAAACACACTAAATTTTTATTTGAGACAACATGACTAGTTATGTTGAACTCAACATTAGAGTATCCTAATCCTAAAAAAAATAACTTGCACTTTTAACAACTAAGCTTTATTACTAGAACTTTGTGGAATCTTTATCAACTCAATGTAATAATTCACCAAATAAACCTTATTGATGAGTAGACATTGTTATTTATTATTTTTTGTATGTCAAATGATCTAGAACTCATGATGACGACCAAATATGATTACTTGTTCTGCTCAAAAATAATTTTCCATCAATAAAAAAAAAATACACAATTTAAAAAATAATTTTTTATTAAAAAAGATTTTTTTTTGCAGAGTAACAGTTTTATATATAGTTAATTAATTTATAATTTCTTCAAAATTTGTAATAATAACATCAAATGAGTTAACATAATAAATTTGATTTAACTTTTTTTTAATCTAAAATGGGCAATTAATTTAAGAAAAATCGAAAAGAATGTGATACGGAATTTTGCACGATGAAAAAGTAAGGTCGAGTTCAACTTTGTTGAATAGATACAGATGTACGTAGTACGTACACACATTAGTTTGTTGAAAAGGTACACAGATATTGAGGGCTTAAAGTCTAAACAATATATAGTTTTTTTTTTTTTTTTTTTTTTTTTTTTTTTTTTTTTAACTTAAACAATATATAGTTGAAAAATGAACAAAAAATAAACAAGTTATATAAAAAAGCTGTAAATCAAATTGCGTCACTATATCGTTGTAATACCATACGTGATTAAGTCATAAACTAATGAAACTTTAGTCATAATTTTCTTTTAGCTAATTACAACACAAGTATATTTAGCTAATTAATCATTTCTCATACAATTTTTCTAAATTTGTCACGTGTTTCACAACTAGTTAATCATTTCTCATATAATTTTGTCAAATTTGAAACCCGGTTCGACCCGGGTGGTTGAACCACTCCGGTCAAAAAATAGGCCGATTTAAACCGAGTCAACCTGACAGGTTGGATAGAAAACATGTCAAATTAAACCGGGTCAACCCGCAGGGTTTGAAGCGTCCCGGGTCAACCCGGTTTTCTATGTGTATTAATAGTATCCTTCTTTAATATATGTCTTCAACATTTTCTCTTTTAGTTTCAAATTTTCACTTTTTACTTTTTGGTTTTTCCTTAATATATAGTATATAGCAGGGTACCCGCGCATTTCGGTGGCGGGTACTCTGTAATGATTAACCGGAGAAATAGATGAGACCTGATTCACCAATTTGCATCGGTTTCAACGGGTCATCTCTTGTTCATTTTCGGATGGCTTTAATTGGTTAGCCGAACCGGTGGCAATACCGGTTCCCGGTGAAACACGTTGGTCCGGTTCGGTCCGATTTTCAAAAGTACATGTACCATCAACTTGTTAGATTGTATGGAGTTTTGTGTGTTTTATTAATTTGTATAATGTGTATAATAACAAGTTGAAATTTCATTTTAGGGTAGGGGTGTGCACGGTCCAAAAACCGGACCGGACCGGACCGAGACCTGAGTTCGGCAAAAATCCTAGACCGAGACCGGACCGAATGTGGTCGGTCCGGTCTCGGTATGTGTCGGTCCGGTCGGTCCTTCGTTCCAACATGGCCAAATTCGTCGGTTTGGTCCGGATCGGACCGGACCGAGGACTGAATTAGCCCAAAAGCCGAGACCGCGGACCGGACTGAATATGGTCGGTCCGGTCTCTGTCGGTCCGGTCCGTTCGGGTCATATGCTTACCCCTATTTTAGAGTGTTTTAAAACAACATTAATTAGTGTGTTTAATTATTTTATATTTTGTATTATGTTTTAGTTTCTTTAAATTGTACGTTATGAAAATTTTATTGTACTTTTTAGTAAGGAGGGATGCTTTAATTGGTTGTTTTTAATTTGGTAGATGTGCTTTTAATTGGTTGTACAATATGAATAAATTATTGTACTTTTAAGTAATATGTGTTTTAATAAGATTATTAATTACACTATGCATTTTTCTCTCCATTAACCAATTTAAAAATTTCAACTTTTCAACTTTCTACTTTGACTGTTTTTCTATTATATGTAGTTTAGATACGCTTATAAAGGGTTAAAGTCGGCTTTATTCTTTGTTATTTTTTGATTATATAAAAAAAATAGGGGAAGGTTATATGTAATTTTTAAATTACAAGTGGCACCTTTTTTACGTTTTTTAATATCTTTTTATTTGTTTTTTTAATAATTTTATTTATATTAAAAATTACTCCATCCGTCTCAATATAATTGTCTACATTTTTTTTTGATGTCTCAAAATTATTGTCCATTTTCCTTTTATAGTAAAAGAAAGAGAATTTAGTGGAGGAATATTCCTTTTGAATTGTTAAAAATTAAAGTGGCATCACTTTTATTAAATTGTGTGAATCTTGTCTAGTGACAATAAGTTTGAGTGGCAAATCGTGTCTTAACAGGTCCGGTGCGCGCGAATAACATAAGTTTCAAACATGAAAACAACTCGTTTAATACTTAGCTTTGGTGGTTTGAGTATGGCAGATATACGTTTTATTTATCAAAAAAGTTAAATATTGAACCCTAAAATACTAAAAACAAATATTTTAAAAAATAAAAAAAATTGCATAATACATTTTTTCTCTTAACAGGTCTTAACAGGTACCCAATTTGCCAGCTCTATTTGAGACGGAGGGAGTATAAAACTAAAAGTATGGAACAAAAAATATAATCTTTAAACGTATTAAACTGACAAATACAAAAACTAATAAAAAATTATATTTTCTCCGTCTCATATTTATTGTCCATATTGTTTTATATGAATGTCTCAAATTAATTGTCAGTTTTTCTATTTTAGTAAAAAAAAAATATAATGAAATAATATTTTATTTAAGTGGTTGAGAGTTATAGTGACTCCAGTTTTATTAATCTTTGTGATTCTTATCTCCTAACAATAATTTTGAGATGGAGAGAGTATCATATAGGGCTTATCATCGGGCGAAAACCGGACTGGACCGAGAAAAACCGGACTGGACCGAGAAAAACTGGACCGGACCGAGACTGAATCCGGCAAAAACCCTAGACCGAGACCGAATGTGATCGGTCCGGTCCGGTCTCGGTCGATCCTGTCAAACAAGGCTAATTTTTCGGTTTGTGGTTCGGACCGGACTGAACCGAGACCGAATTTATCAAAAATGGTAGACCGAGACCGGACCGACAATCCATCGGTCCGATCAGTTTTGGTTCGGTCCGGTCGATTTTATCGGTCCTGTCCATCCGGTCCGTTTGCTCACCCTTAGGTACCACGGAGTGGAGCTCGGGCTCCTAATCGAGTTCATGAACCCGTGAGGCTACACCGTCCCGTGTACCTCGGGTACATGAAAATTTGGAACAATTCGAGCTCGGAACCCGCTCGTATATAAGCTTTGTTCTCTTTTTTTTTTTTTTTTTTTGTCTTTTTATGAAATATAGTGTTAGGGTAGGATCGGGTACCACTCCGCCTTGTTAGGGTAGTATTTGGGTAGTTTTGAGTTAGAAGAGTTTTATTGGATGGAGGTGACGTGACACCCTCAGGGTATTAGGGTAAGAAACTTGGACTCCCTCCCCTTAGTATTATATTGTAAACAGAGTAAGCTTGGAGGTAGAAGACAAAATATAGGAAAAGGGCAAAAAAGGGTATCCTTGAAATGTGTAGAGCAGAGCTGAGAGTCATACACATTTTCTTCACGTGTCATTCAAGTCATACAAAGCCTCGTACACTGCGGGCCCCACCCTTCAATTTGTCGTTTTTAATCTTTCTAGTGCATGCATCCAACCCTAATTTCAAAAACTAAAAATAGATAAAAACTTATTACTAGTATTACATAAGAGAAAAAAAAGTAAACGTCACAATACTATATAAAGAAAGCCCATACGATACGACCCCTAAAACACTGAAAAGTATCTCGTCACGATTATTTTTGGTATCTTGTACTCTTCTTCTCTTTTTCATAAAAGAATAATTTTATTGTAAATGATACATGGACCTGACTAAATAGCCCTAAAAGAAACCTACCGCATTAATTACTTGTACATTTATGCAAATGTACAAGTATTACTTGTACATTTGCATAAATGTACAAATAATTAATGCGGTAGGTCTCCTTTAGGCCTATTTATTTAGGTCTCTCTATCACATCTCTAATTTTATAGTTGTAACTCGAAGATGTATCATAAACGACAAAAGAAGTAAATTTTGACAAATTAATGACGAATGTTATAAATAGCGTGATGACATGATCAAGCCTTGCATCTTAGTGGTTAAATACGAAGATTTTGCATTTTTAAAACGTGACGTAAGAGAACACAAAATATTAAAATATTTATATATTTTATCATATTTCATATCTATCGAGTTTACAAAAAGCGTTGTACATAATGAATAAGGTTCAGGAAATATCTTTACATGTAATATTATTTTATTTTATTTTTTAAAATTATCTGAGTTGAATAAAACAAACTGTCACGGCTCACGCTTTACATCGCTTTATCGCGCATTTTCCTGCTTCATCTCACGCCGCATCTGGAGTAGACGCCTGATCTATTTCGTAATGTGGATGTCACGCATCACGCTTTAGCAGTGCCTTGACGCCATCATGCATGACACGCCTTTTAGAACCACGCTAATGACTAATAACGAAGAGTGATGTTATCTCCTCTTAAACATCCTCCTACTTATCCAACTTAACAAGAAGATCATTACATGTGGCAAAATCAAAAGTTAAAACGAGATGAAAGAATTGGTTAATTTCAAGTGTCTAAAAGTAGTGGGTAGGAGGATGAATTGTGTGAAAAATACGAAGGAAAACATATACAAAATGTTCGTGAGTAGAGACGGAGCCAGCATTTGAAGTTAAGAGGGGTCAAAGTAAAAATTATAACAATAAATGTCGTTCAAAAAAATGAATCTATATTTCTTAACTTATGATTTAACTTAACACCATAAATAAATCGTAACTAAGCCAAACTAGAAAATAATACCTTAGACAAGTAAATTTATTTTGATGCTGTATCTGATAGTTAAGTTATTTGATATTTCAATGGAAATAAGAGGGCTAATTGCAAATATTAGCTTATGAGACTATATAACGAATGAATAAAATGGGCTTTATTAGAGGTGACTTAACACTCATTAATTACTCTACTAGCACTATTCTGGACAAATTTGTAAAATTATTACTCCATATATACCACCAAGGAAAAACTTCATATAGATAATATCTAAGTCGACAAAAGAGCAACCATACATTGTATATTTTTGTACATCAATATTATTTGTCTCATTCTAGAAAAAAGATGTCAACATTAGTCTTACATTATTTGTTTGATTAGGAGTATGGATGACACGGTTTATTAGACCAGCTTGTTATAAAAGTATTCCAAAATAGTAGTATTAAATTGACTTGATGTTTATCCACCACACACAAAGGATTAGGTGACTTAGGAAATATAAAAATCTTTTGTCCAGCACAGACTTATGGTTTTACTTATTTTAATAGTATAAAGTTTTATGCGTTCCAATCAAATTTGAAATTTCGGTGGTGGACCACGCATTTCACCTTTGCTAGGTAAATAAAAGCCGTCCATAGCATGCAACAATTTATAATTGAGAAAATTTCAAGAATAAGCTAAAAAGTTATGCATGATCTATCATACGGTTATTATTTTGTATTTTTTTATTTTTGTTATGCTCGACTGCTCAACTGTTTGACTCTATTAATTTAATGCAAAATGTTCACTTCTTTGTATCTTTTATTAAAAGTACGCCGTCGGTTGAGCAACTCCTAGTCGAGCGCCATCAATCGAGCATAGTACTTTTAATAAAAGGTGCAAAAGGGGTGGACACTTAGTATTAAATTAGTGGAGTCGAGCAGTTGAGCAGTCGAACATGACCAAAATAAGAAAAGGCACAAAAAGATGACCATGTATAACTTTTTGGCTTATTTTAAAAATTTTCTTTTTATAATTTTGGGGGAATTTCATATATACCTAAGGAAACTTAAAAAATTACATATTTCCTCAAAACACAAAATTTTAATACATGATGTACAATGCTATTAAAGCATGCTTTGAAGACATATGTAATTATTAAAGTTTTGTTGAGGATGTATGTAAATGCCCCTATAATTTTACATACTACTGTAAAAATTATAGCATATATACAACAGTTGAATAAAAAAAAGCTCTGGTACCCTTATTTTTGCAGCTCTATGCTAACATAAATATCAATAGTTATATTGATTTTACTGATTTGTTATATAAATATTGTGAGATAATTAGTTGACTTTTAAAAAAAACAAATGATTCTTGTTGTTGTGACTCTAATCTTTAACCATAAACTATCAATGAATTGTACATTGGCGTTGATTATCATGTGCAAGTAGGACAACCGCATATGTCAATCATTTGTGGGAAGGCCTACAATTTAGTATGTCTAAGTATATTTATACACATATAATTAAACTTATTGTGATTTAAGAGGCCTTATTTATAGTTTCGCATCGGATTACTCAAATCAATGAGACAGCTCCGGAATTGTAGGATATAAAGTCGAATTATAGGGCAAGTGTCACATGTAAAATAGTACATAATCAACCTCAATATGGTGGTTAGTGGTATCAAATCGTGTCTTATCGGGGTTTGGTAAATATGTTTGTCTAACCGACTTTGGCACTACTACATATTTTTTGTCACATTGTTTGGGAAGTATATGAACATATGATATGAAGCATGGTTGTCAGGATTTCGATCATGATTTTAGGATCTTACGATTTTACGATACTGCGAAGCAAAAACGATCCGGATTCAACACAGGATCTTTGCAAGTTTAAGATCTTATAGGATCCCGATCTTGACCATACGATTTTACGATCTAATCCGATCCGATCTTACTTTTCTCGGATTACAAACTAAAAAACTACAAATTTATGTGTTGTTTGTTTGTAGAATTCAAAAAACAACATGTTAATATTTTTAAACATTTTATAATCATAATTTAAGACAACATTTATATGAAACATTCATAGTATTTTATGGTTATAATGTATTAGAATTTGTAGATTTCTATAAAATTACATAAAGTATTAAGAAATAACATTAAAGTAGGATTTTAAGATCCCGATCCGATCTTACGATCACGATCTTGCAAAGACGAAAACGATCCTGGGTAGGATCCCGATCTTGACAACCTTGATATGAAGAATTAAAAAGTTAAAGATGGCCTATAAGCATAAGGGCTAATTGTCCAAAAATACATTATATTTGTCACTTTGTCAACTCATATGCAACATTGTTAGAATCTGATTAAAGTCAAATACGACATCGGCATATATGTATTTATTTCGAACTACTTTTATATAAGGTACCACGGAGTGGAGTCGGCTTCACCATCGAGTAGCAATCGGGTATACGGCTACACCATTCCGTCCAATTCGGGTACTTGAAAATTTTGAAGATTTCGAGTTCGGAACCCGAACTTTGCAAGCTTTGTTCTCTTTTTTTTTTTTTTGTCTTTTTATGAAATTTTGGGTTAGGGTAGGATCGGGTACCACTCCGTCTAGTTAGGGTAGTGTTAGGGTAGTATTGTGGTAGTTTTGAGTTGGAAGGTTTTTATTGGATAGAGGTGACGTGACACCCTCAGCGTATTAGGGTACGAAACTTGGACTCCCTCCCCCCTAAGCCAAATATATAACGGTAAAAAACCCCAAATACCATGATTGAAACTCGACCGTACAAAAGCTATTGGTCATAATGAGCAAAAGTTGATGGAAGCTTATGAGTTATGAACTTTGTTCAATCTGAGAGGTAATTTAAAAACTTGATCTTAATTTTTTGACAAAGGAAAACAACTGTCACACTTTAATGTAAATTTGTCAAAAATGTAAGGTGGGTCAAAATCGGGTTGGAACGAGACACCAACATTTACCTTCTAATTCGTGCTTATTAATTTAAATTTTCTTTTTTTAAAATAGCATTTGCACAAAATATGCATGATCGAAATACAATTTATTTAGAGCTTTAAAAATATTTTTTCTTGTCGGTTTACATCATTTTCAATGAGTCACTTGACTGGTGACGGTATTTTTTTTTCTTTCTAAAAGTGTAATTCTTTCATAAATGTGCATTTAGTTGTGCATAGGACAATGTCATAGAATAAAAATGAAAAACAATAAAATCATTAAGTGTGAAAAAGTTATACTACTAGGTTTAGCCTTAGCTGCAACTAATTAGCTAAATATAATTGTGTTATAGGTATGAGAACATTGTGCAATTAGTTACACATTACAAAAAGAGATATTTATTACAAGGCGTAAGGGTTATGTTTAGGGTGCGTTTGGTATGACTTATCGTATTGATGGAATACTTTCATTCCGAAATAACATGTTTGTTTTACTAATTTGAATCCAAAAATTTTCTATGATACTCAAAAATAAAGCATACACCATAATCCACCTACTTGCCTCCTATGAAAGCTATCATACATGTGAGACCCATTTTATGCACAAAGTCATACCGATTATGATACATAAAATTATACCAAACGCACTCTTAATCAATAAACATATGCAATAAAAGGTCATGTAGTTGATTAAGAATAGTCAAATTTAAAAAGAGAAAAATTATTCTGAAAATACAAGTAATTTATGGATGTAAGTTATACTCATTCCGTCCCAAATTATAAGTCCAGTTTGACTTATTGACTCAAACTTTGACGTTAAATATTTTTATTTGTATTATATAACACTTGATGAAAATTATACCAAATGAAAATACCTTTAAAATACAATCCATTTATATATTTTGCGTCAAGTATTATATAATACAAACAAAAATATTTAAGGTCAAAATTTAAGTCAAAAAGTCAAACTGGACTTATAATTTGAGACGAATGTAATATATTTTAAAAGTAGCTAGGGCGGTAAATGAACCGAACGTTCAATGAACTGTCTGATAAAATGTTCGTTTATATTCGTTTATTTATCGTTTACGAAGCTAAAGGTAGCCCTAAAAAAATTTACCTTGGGGTAAAAAGATGACGTGCATGCAGTATGAGGGGTAGTATCGTAAACTCAAAAGCACCTGTTTCCTGGCTACTTTCTTCCACTAGGTACTCCCTCGAAAGTATAAAAACACACCACCTGCCTCTGCCTATCCTCAAAACCCATTCTTTACTTCCAACAACAACAAGAAGAAGAAGAACAAGAATCTAGCTAGTACTAAGAAAGAAAGATGTGTGGTGGTGCAATACTTTCAAATATCATAGCCCCTAACAGGTCTCGCCGTGTAACATCAGCTGATCTTCTATGGAACACAGACAACAACAACAGCTACTTTGCTTCCTCAAAGGCTAAAAGATCTGATGATGCTTTTGATGTTGAAGATGATTTCGAAGCTGACTTTCAGGGTTTCAAGGATCATCATCATGACAAACCCTCATTTGCTTTCTCTTCCAAGCATCCTTCTGCTACTGGTATAAACTTTTTCATATTTGTTGTAACTTTATTATAGTACTTGTTTTTCTTGCTTTATTTATTTATTTATATATTAGATTCATTTTATCATCTTCAAATGAATTCTTTTTGCAATAATCTGCATAAATAAAAATGATCTATTATATAAAAAGTGAAATATACATTTATGATTTAATATATTGCATGGATCAGCTTTAAATCTGTGAACTTTATATTACATGACTCAAAAAAAAAAAAAAAAAAAAAAAAAAGTGTGTTTTAGGGTCAGTGATCTAAAAAAATTGTTGAATTTATCTTTTCTGCTAGAATAATTAATTTTTAATAAGCATGCATAAAAACCATTGTACTATGTGCATAAAAAACTTGCACAAATGATATATATATATATATGCAATTATTCATTTTGGGAGGGATATATATGATTTTTGCCTTTTTAAATAATAAAAAATGTAAACTTTTGTGTTTGGGTTGAAACAAAAAGCTTATTCAATGATCTAAAAAATTTCTTGAATTTATCTTTTCTGTTAGAATGATAACTTCTAATAATAAAAATGTAAACTTTTTTATTTGGGTTGACTCAAAAAGCTTATAATGATTTTTGTGTGTTCTAGGGTCAAGATCTGTGAAATCTAATGATCAAGCTGATGAGAGATCCGGGTCTTCCAGGAAAAGGAAGAACCAATACCGAGGGATCCGTCAGCGTCCATGGGGCAAATGGGCTGCTGAGATTCGTGATCCACGAAAAGGAGTCCGTGTTTGGCTAGGAACATTCAACACAGCTGAAGAAGCTGCTAGAGCTTATGATGCTGAAGCTATAAGGATCCGTGGAGACAAGGCGAAAGTCAACTTTCCAGCTAAAGCTACACCGGCTAAGCCAAAACAACAGAAACAAGCTCCTAAGGTTAACCTTACCGACATTAGCGAGTATCTTGGTTCATTTGAGTTCGTTGAAGAGAAGCCGCAACTTGGTAATGGTATTCCATCCGAAAATGGTGCCTTTTATTTCAGTCCTAATGAAGGTAGCAACTCTGTTGATTGTTCCGAGTTTCCATGGGGTGAAACTTGTCCCAAAACACCTGAGATTACATCTTTGCTATCTGAGGTCGACGAGGCTACCTTTATGGAAGAGGCGAATCCTGCTAAGAAGCCCAAGATTGAGTCTGTAAATTTGGTGTCAGATTGTGAGATAAGCGACGATGATCTGTTCTTCGAGATGCCATTTCTTCAAGGCGCTTGGGATACTTCTTCAGTCGATGCTTTTCTCAACGGAGATTCAAACCAAGAAGGTGGAAATGTGATGGATCTTTGGAGCTTTGATGATCTTCCAGCCATGATGAATGGAGCTTTTTAAGCGATGCTTCGTCTGTGATTGTAAATAAGGCTTTACATGTCAGTAAATTTCGCTTTTGTTAGAGCTTATGTTATATGCATTGACTAGTTTCTAGTATGAGTATGTTCTTACAGTTATGTAATCGTTTGTATGTTTAATAACTGTGACTTGTTATCTTTGTCAAAAACTCGCGCTAAACCTTAATGATGATTTTGAGTTCTAATATTGTATACTTAATTGTGTTGATGTGGTTTATCATCCTTGGACTTGAACAAGTAAGGAATATAAGGATATATTGCTGCAGAAGGCAAGTTAAGACCTTTAAAAGGTTTAGCCTTTTATTTTGACATGTTCTTCCCAGAGATGAAACACGATAATGGAAGCTCGATACTTACAATCTTCCTATAAGAAATGCTCTTTGATTCTTCTCGTTATCGTTAGCATACTCGTGTTGATATGTGTGTTCTTTTCGCTAATCATAATCTTCATATTGAAGCCTCGTCGACCTATCTTTTCATTCCAAAACCTGAACATTACTTCATACAAGTTTGATTTTACAGAGGAGTCATCTTTGTTTGTCTCCGCAGTTGCTTCTATGACCCTAGTTGCACAAAATCCAAACAGAGTTGGTATAAGGTATGATTTCTTACGGCTCAAGATACTCGATGATGGATTAGTTGTAGGAATGATCAGAATTCCGGGGTTTTACCAGCCTGCTAGAAGCCATAATGTGAGTGTTGAAATTGACATTTTCTTTGAATGTCTTGACATAACCACAATCATGTCTGGAGTTAAAACTAACAATTTTACCGTCAAAGTTGTGGGTGATATTGGAGTTCACCTGCGTCTACTTCAGATCAAATTACCAAAGATCAAGGTCGGTTTTTGACTAGTGAAATCATGGGTCTGTGCTTATTTTACACTTGAGCTACAGCAATCTCATCTAATAGACGATAACCTTTTTATGTACTATCATTTTAGGTGTGTTTGGATTGTGATGTAGCAGTTGATGGCAGATATTTAACATCCGCAGATGAAATCAATAGCTTACAAGCAGTCAACAACCACATTGTATGAAAAAGCTTCAATCTTTTACCATCTTTAATCATGTATTTCATTTTTGACAATTTACGATCTTAAAGATTGAAATTTTGCAGGCACATTTTAATGCTAATTCGCAGGCTTTCTCCAAGAAATGCTCAATAGGTGTTTACTTGTAAGTACTAGTTATTTGAAGGCAAGAACAGATCCGAAGCAACCTCGTCTAGCACTCAACTCTGGTTTGAATACATTATTGAGGATGTTTAAGTCAGATGTGCTAAATTAGTACTTATTTGAGGGCAAGAACAGGATCAGAAGCAACCTCATCTAGCACGCAACTCTGGTTTGAATACATTATTGAGGATGTTTAAGTCAGCTTGTAAATTAGTACTTATTTAAGGGCAAGTACAGGATCAGAAGCAACCTCATCTAGCACTCAACGCTGTTATAGTATTCCAATTTGATTTAAAAATGTTAACCAGAGCTTATTTGTTAGTCCTGTTAATTTTATTAATAATGTTATTCATTAATTTGGGCTACTTAGACATTATTAAAGTCAATTATTCATGGTGAATCAGATCTCAGTTAGTAGTTCTGTCAATTCTAAGAGATCTGATCGACGTCATCTACATTCTCAACATTTAATTCTGTCTGTGAACTAAAAAATTATCCCCAAAGTCAACTATAAACGGTTGAAACAGAGCTTATTTATAACTCCGTAGTTCTATGGATTCTAACATAAGTCCCACCGTACTTGATCTGAGTACAGATAAGCAATGGCTGTTGCAAACAGAAAATCAAGCTTTCTTCTTCTTATTATTGCTGCTGTTGTTTTGTGTCCATTAACACGTATAGATTGTCATGAGAATATCCACAAAGAAGTTGCGATCTTTGTTTTCGGGGACTCACTATTTGATCATGGAAACAACAACTACATTAACACCATTCCTGTTTTTCAAGCGAATTATTTGCCATATGGTGAATCCTACTTCAATCCTCCAACTGGGAGGTTTTCTGATGGCCGTCTCATCTCTGATTTCATTGGTAAGCAATACGACGACATCATTTTCACTATGGTTTTTCTCATTTGCATTAGTACTTCTTACTTATATCTATGCCTTTGAAATGTTGCAGCTGAGTATGCAAAATTACCTCTTATTCCCCCGTATTTAGAGCCGGGGAATAATGCATTTACATACGGAGCAAACTTTGCGTCTTCAGGAGCTGGTACCTTGATTGACAACCTTGCTGGATTGGTATGTATTCATCCATATTTGTGGTTATTTGGCAAACATTATTGTTGATTAAACCGGTTTCTGCACCGGTCCAAAACAGTGTTGTAACTCAAACAAAATCTGGTCTATCATAGAATCCGACGGGTCGTGACAGTCCTGCTTTATATTTCACTCTCTTCAGTCTTTTTGGTCTAGTCGAGTTTCAGCCAGGGCGGTCTATATCCCTAAACGGGTCTCACTTTTAAACTGTTTTGCCAATTTCTCTCTGCAAAAGCTTATTAGTATTTTGTGCTTTTCATTTATGTGCAGGTAGTTGACCTTCAAACACAGCTACAGTACTTCGGTGATTTAGAAAATCTTTACAGGCAGAATTTAGGTGATACTAAAGCCGAGCAGTTGCTATCTAACGCTGTCTACTTGTTTAGTTGTGGAGCCAATGATTACATAAGCCATATCGCCAACAATCTCAGTCTCTCCATTCTCTACCCTACGTTAAACAATGAGCAATACACGGACTTGGTGATTGGAAACTTGACTAACGTCATAAAGGTTACAACATCCACTTGACTAGTTTTAGCCATTCAAATTACATCTATACTGTATTATTTTGTTCTTGATTCTGCTTGTCTGAACAGGGAATATACAAAAAAGGAGGAAGAAAATTCGGCTTTCTGACAGTCCCACTTATAGGCTGTTTTCCAGCCCTGCGGATAGGACAGCCAGGAAATACTTGCAATGAAGAGATGAATGATATTGTAAGATTACACAATCAAAAACTTGCCAGAAAACTAGAACATTTGGAGAAGCAACTACAAGGATTTATGTATGCAAAATTCGACATCTCAACGGCCATTACCAATAGAATGAACAACCCTTCAAAATATGGTATCCTCAATGCTTTCTATTTCTGAAAGTTGGTATTTTTCTGCTATAACATGTGTACATATTAACATGTAGGTTTCAACGAAGGAGAGACAGCATGTTGTGGCAGTGGTCCTCTCCGAGGGATCTACAGCTGTGGAGGGAGGAGAGGAATAACGGATTATGAACTGTGTGATAATGCTACTGAGTTTTTATTCTTCGACTCTTTACATCCCAATCAATTGGCGGATCGCCAATTTGCAGAGCTGTTTTGGAAAGGGGATCCCATGGTTACCGGACCTTACAATTTGAAAGCTCTCTTCGATGGTACGCTTATCTCTTAATTTTGTGTTAATAAATTTTTCTCCTATAACGGATTCTTGTGTCTATTGCAGGGAAGCCATAATCAAAGTTTCTTGGTGGGAGCCATAAAAGCTTATGGAACAAGTTTAAGCTGTCATCAAAGGTTGAGACTTGAGATGAAAGAGATGCCATGGTTTAATAGTTTGCTTTTTATGACTTCCATAATTTGATCTTGATAAACCTGAATTGAATAAGCAATGTATTTGTTATTAATAATTGTGAGTCAAGTCACATTATTTAGTTATCATGTATCCTTTTGAATTCGATGTAGTAGTTTGTGGTTAATTACATATCTATGTTACCGATTTATGTAAAATCATAGCACCAACATGCAATGTAGTTACAAAATTCAGATATATTAGCTACCAAGAAACAAATGGAGTGATAACCAAAATGATACGGTATTAACCAACGTGCAGCGTAGGTGAAATCATGGTCGGAATGACTGTAAAAGACTACTAATACTGTAAAAACAGGTCACAAAATTACACACTTTTGTTTATTAGGCCACTTGCACATTCTGTTGGGTTGACTTTGGTAAGGGTCCTTAACTCCCACTAGCAAGTTAGACCACAAATCATACCTCTTGATCTGAGCACATATTAGCAATGGCTGTTGCAAGCAGCAAATTGGGTGCTCTTGTTTTTGTTGCGATTTTGTGTCTTTCACTACCTGCAGTTTGCCTTAGTTCTCAACAAGCTGCACTATTTGTTTTTGGTGATTCGCTTTTCGATCCTGGAAACAATCACCACATCAACACCACGATTGACTTTCAGGCGAACTTTTGGCCATATGGTCAATCCTACTTCAGTCTACCAACTGGAAGATTCTCTGATGGCCGTCTCATCCCTGATTTCATTGGTGAGCAATATCTCAAATCACTTTGACTTTGTTTATTTCCTTATTCTTTAGGGAGATTCATCAAAGTGTCATACTAAAATTTATGCTGATAACTAACTTTTTTGAGCAAATGACCATCAATTTTGCTAACTTATGATGTTTATCTCCCAAAATCTTTCTATTTCCAGAGTTGACTTTCTGCAAACTTTGACCCTTTTAAAAAGTATAAGAAAAACCATATCTTGGGTAACAATTTATTCACAAAATAAGTGTGGAACTTTGTTAAAACCCATTCCTTATTGTAACTTCTGATGCAGCTGAGTATGCAAGCCTGCCTCTCATTCCGGCGTATCTTGAGCCAAACAATGACTTTACGCATGGAGCAAACTTTGCGTCGGGAGGAGCTGGTGCCTTAATTGAATCCCATACGGGATTTGTAGGCTTTATAACCTATATTTAACAAAGACGTCATTTGTTACTGTTAGCATGTATCAAGTATGAAAATACTAATTACGCTTTTCATTTATAGGTAGTAGACCTTCAAACACAACTACGTTACTTTGGCGATTTAGTAAATCTTTATAGGCAGAATTTAGGTGATACTAAATCTAAGCAGCTACTATCCGATGCTGTCTACTTGTTGGGCTGTGGAGCTAACGACTACCAAAGCCCTTACTACCCATATACTCGTGAGCAATACGTGGACCTTGTGATTGGAAACATGACTAACGTCATCAAGGTTACAACTTGCAGTGTCTATAGTCGACTAGATTGTTTGTTTCACACTAAAATTTAAACTAAATTCAGATTATTCTCTTCTTGATTCTGCTTTCGCTGAATAGGGAATATACGAAAAAGGTGGAAGAAAATTTGGGATTCTGACTGCCCCGCTTATAGGCTGCTGGCCAGGAATTCGGATGCGACAACCTGGAAATACTTGCAACACAGAGATCGATGAACTTACTAGACTACACAATCAAGCACTTGCAAAAAGACTAGAGCATTTGGAGAAACAACTGGAAGGATTTATGTATGCTAAATTTGATATTTCAACTGCCATTAGCAATAGAATGAAGAATCCATCAAAATATGGTACTAATGAGAACTATGCCAATGCTTCGAGGTTCTTAATCGTGTTTTAATTTATATGTGTATTTTGACATGAAGGTTTTAAGGAAGGAGAGAGAGCGTGTTGCGGTAGTGGCCCTTTTCGAGGGATTTATAGTTGTGGAGGGATGAGGGGAATAAAAGAGTTTGAACTATGTGATAATGCAACTGAGTATTTATTCTTCGACTGTTTTCATCCTAATGAATTGGCGAGTCGCCAATTTGCAGAGATGTTTTGGGATGGGGATTCCATGGTCACACAGCCGTACAATTTGAAAGCACTCTTTGAAGGTACAAAATTATTTAAATACAACCAAGTGTAAATTTTTTTTTATGAGACGAATTTATTCTGTTTTTCTGCAGGGAAGCCATCAACAAAATTTCTCCCAAATGATGAGTTATAATGTACGTTGACTCGGTTCTTTCCAAACAAATACTCACACAAGCGAATGAACTTAGTAATGCCATGGTCTTCTTCATGATTGTTTCGTATCTTTAGTTTGATTTTTTGATTTGATCATGATGAACCGAATGAAGGGACTTTTGATGACTATGACTCGATTCATATTCTGTAATTGTCATGTTGCCTTTAAAAAAGTATCTACTTATATCAATGTAGCAACTTGTGGTTATTATTTCTTCATGTGATTTTGTTCAGTAAGACTTGTTCAGGACCTTCATAACGTATGTTCGTAGTTTAATGAGCTAGTATGTTAGTTTGCTAGTTGAAAATGCAGATGTTAATGGCACAACAGAAACTAGTCTAATGGTTTAGTCTCAATACAGCCGACCAGTCACTTACTTTGTGAATTGCTACACGCAGTGGCTGTTTCTTTGTTTAAAAGCAAAAGATCAAGTCTTTGATTGTCATCATTTAATCTTCTTTATTTATTAATTTGAGCTAAATATATATTCCTGCAGTCAACTTTCAATGGTATATTAGAGCTTTGTCATCATTTATATCTTTAATTATGAATTTGAACTAAATATATAATCCTACAGTCAACTTGCAATGGTATATCAGAGCTTATTTATTAGTTCTGTCAATTCTAAAAAGATTGATTATTCTCATGATTTCATCATCTATATATTCAACCTTAATTTGGACCAAGTAGACATTCCCAAAGTCAACCATCTTTAGTAAATAAGAGCTTATTTGTTACTTCTATAATTTCTAACAGATGCTGAAAATCTGTTTGGATCCACCAGCGTACCTCTTGTTCTGAGCACGCATTAGCCATGGCTGTTGCAAGCAGTAAATCGGGTGCTCTTGCTGCTGCTGTTGTTGTCTTGTGTCTATCAATATCTTCAGATTGTCATGAGAATATCCACAAACAAGTTTTGGTCGTTGTTTTGGGTGATTCGCTTTTTGATCCTGGAAACAACAACTACATTAACACCACTACTTCTTTTCAGTCGAATTTTACGCCATATGGTGAATCATACTTCAATCCTCCAACTGGGAGGTTCTCTAATGGCCGTCTCATCCCTGATTTCATTGGTCAGCAATATCATGGATCATTTTTCCTTTTGTTTCTCCTTTTTCCATTACTTAATTTCCGTACTAAATGCTGTATACTTTTGCTATGATGCAGCTGAGTATGCGGGATTACCTCTCATTTCAGCGTATCTAGAACCAGAGAATAATGAATTTACCTACGGAGCAAACTTTGCGTCTGCAGGAGCCGGCGCCTTGATTGAAACCCGTGCAGGATTTGTGAGCATTCATCCCTTGTTGTAGTAATTTAATCTAATTTATAGTAGATAATTAAGCAAACATATCATCTGCTGGTGGACTAGTATTTGGACCAGTCCAAAACAGTTCAGTTTCTTAAACAAAAAGCCCCGTCCTTTTTCATCTAGTAACCGGTTTTAACAAATTTCAGTCTCGGTTTTTACTTGGTCTTTTAAACCGGCTTTGGCTAAAACCGGTTTCTAGTTTAAGCTGATTTTTTGCTGTTAACCGGCTTTTCACCTGAGGGTAGGACTGAAATAGTATAGGCATGGAAGCAAGGACTGGGACAGTCTTTATTGAGGACAGGTTTCAGGCTAGTACATAACCGGTTTCAGTTCTATGTTTTCCACCCATATATCTCTCTCTGCTATTGTTAGTATCTAGATATGTGAGGAATTATGTTACTCTATGTGCTGGTAGTTGACCTCCAAACACAACTACGTTACTTTGGAGATCTAGAAGATCATTACCGGCAGGATTTAGGTGATACTAGAGCCCGGCAGTTGCTATCTAGTGTTGTCTACTTGTTTAGTTGTGGAGCGAATGACTACCTAAGTCCTGTTGGCAACAATATCAGTATCTACTATCCATATACCCATGAGCAATACACCGACATGGTGATTGGAAACTTGTCCAACGTCATAAAGGTTAGAACCTCCAGTTGACTATTTTTATTTGTTCAAACTAAATCTCTATTATTATGTACTTGATTTTACCTTTTGACAGGGAATATACGATAAAGGAGGAAGAAAATTTGGGTTTCTGAATGTCGCACTTTTAGGCTGTTTTCCAGCCATTCGTGTAGCACAACCTGGAAACACTTGCAACAAAGAGATGGATGATATTGTAAGACTACACAATCAAAAACTTTCCAAAAAACTAAAACATTTGGAGAAGCAATTGGAAGGATTCATGTATGCAAATTTCGACATTTCAACCGCCATGTACAATAGAATGAACAAACCGTCAGAATCTGGTATAATCATTGTTTCATGTTTCTGAAAGATGGTATCTATCTGCTTCTTATTATGTATATTTTGGCATAAAGGTTTCAAGGTAGGCGATACAGCATGTTGCGGGAGTGGTCCTTTTCGAGGGATCTTCAGTTGTGGAGGGAAGAGAGGAATAACGGAGTACGAATTATGTGATGATGTTACTGAGTTTTTCTTATTCGACTCTTCACATCCCACTGAATTGGCCTATCGCCAATTTGCAGAGATGTTCTGGAAAGGGGATTATATGGTCACCGCACCTTACAATTTGCAAGCGCTCTTTAAGGTAGGCTATTGCCTATTCTTTTTCTTCATTATGAATTTTATCACTAGTATATATCTTCTTTTGGGAAATTTGCTTTTCTGTACATCATGATACCACTTGTTTCATAAAATAACCACACTTGCTACACCATTGCCATATGTTGAGGCCAGTATCAAGTTCTATTTAATATGATGAGGGTGTTAGCTCCCGTTAATAACATGCATCACGTGGGTTTATCTCTCTCATGAACGTTTAGAAGTTAGAACCACTTAAATCTATGATGATAACAACTGCTTATGCTTTCATCGGGTTATGATCGATTTTGTTTTGTATATCAAAGACATTTTCTATGGCTTAGCTAGCTTTAATTTACTAACGCTTGTTTCTTTTATTTCATCTTGTACTTATGCAGAATAATTAGAGAAACAAGGTTTGGGTTGTGATGGTGAAGTTGTGGACAGAATATGAACACACACTTGGTTATGAAAATATTTATGTTTGATTCATTGTTTTGAATAATGGTTTATGCATGTAACACGTGTAGGTTGGGTCCGGGTTTCTAGTATCTTCTATGTAATGCACTATAAATGCATATCAATAATAAAATACCTGTCACGGGGTATTATGCATGCATGGTAAATATTTTTTAAAGTTTTTTGGAACTTCATGATTGGATATACTGGATTTGATGAAGGAATTAAGGTAACCATTATTATATCGATTATTGATGCGAGCACATTCATTTTATCAAGTAGCCTTTTGAATTCACTGTATCATCATAGTGCTTTCACCTTTGTTTCTGGATGCAAGTAAGATATATTTTACTTATAATTATATAGAGTTGTTGCGCTCACCAATAACTTATCATACAGTACGTAATTTTCATAGAGTTGTCGTGTTAACCATTTTTTAACATCTTCTAGTGACTATACTCATTTTCTTTTTGACACACGAATCATTCATGATCTTACAGATTGAAAATTGGCAGGCACATCTTAATGCTAATTCGCAGGCTTTCTCCAAGAAATGCTTGATAGGTGTTTACTTGTAAGTACTAGTTATTAGAGGGAAAGAACAGATCAGAAGCAACCTCGTCTAGCACGCAACTCTGGTTTGAATACATTATTGAGCATGTTCAAGTCAGACATGTACACATTAATTAGTACTACTTATTTAAGGATCAGAAGCAACCTCATCTAGCACTCAACGCGTTTATAGTATTTCGCTTTGACTTAAATGTTAATATGAGCCTATTTGCTAGTCCTTATAAGTTAATCAAGAACGTTATTCATGAATTTGGGCTACGTAGACATTATTAGAGTCACTTATTCATGGTGAATCAGATCTTAATTAGTTGTTCTGTCAATTCTAAGAGATCTGATTGTCTTCATCTACATTCTCAACATTTAATTCTTACTGTGAACTAATCAAATATCCCCAAAGTCAACTATAAACAGTGAATCAGAGCTTAAAGATCAAGTTTTTAAATAGAGCTTATATGTTAGTCCTTATGGATTCTAACAGAAGTCTCACCATACTTGATCTGAGTACAGATACGCAATGGCTGTTGCAAACAGAAAATCGAGTTTTCTTCTTCTTATTATTATTGCCGCTGTTGTGTTGTGTCCATTAACACGTATAGATTGTCATGAGAATATCCACAAAGAAGTTGCGGTCTTTCTTTTCGGAGACTCATTTTTCGACCCTGGAAACAACAACTACATTAACACCATTCCTGTTTTTCAAGCGAATTATTTGCCATATGGTGAATCCTACTTCCATCCTCCAACTGGGAGGTTTTCTGATGGCCGTCTCATCTCTGATTTCATTGGTAAGCAATACGATAACATCATTTTCACCATGGTTTTTCTCATTTGCATTATTACTCCTTACTATATATCTATGCCTTTTGATATAATGCAGCTGAGTATGCAAGATTACCTTTTATTCCTCCGTATTTAGAACCGGGGAACAATACATTTACATATGGAGCAAACTTTGCGTCTTCAGGAGCTGGTGCCTTGATTGAGACCGTTGCTGGATTGGTATGTAATCATCCCTATTTGCGGTTATTTGACAAACATTATTGTTGATGCTTAAAATTTTCACGTAATATATTTAAGAATTTATAAAACAAGAGCCTATTTGCATAATCAATCATGAACAGAAATAAAAAAATTCAAAATATGAATATGAAATAATTTTACGGATATAGAATTAACATGAAGCAGAAACATTTTCTGAAGCAGTTGTGGAAGTCTCGAGTTTTTGCCAAAAAATGCTTAGAAGAACAAACATGTTATCTCATATCTGCTTGTGGTCAATGTCCAGGTTAAACCGGTTTTTGCACCGGTTCAAAACAATTCAGTTGTAAGCTAAACAAAATCTGGTCTATTATAGAATCTGACGTGACGTAACAGTCCTGTTTTATATTTCACTTTCTTCAGTCTTTTTTGGTCCATCAGTTGAGTTTCAGACTAGTTTCAGTCTGTGTCGGTCTTTTTCCCTAAACGTGTCTCAATTTCAAGATGTTTTGCTCATTTCACTCTGCTAAAACTCAAGACCCAATCTGATCGTAGTTCACAAGAACAAACACAAACAATCACACACAATGTTTCTTGGAATAAGCTCTCCAATTAATCAGAAAAGTACTTGCTTTACAAAAACTGATATTGAATACGTACAATGACAAACCACAGCTCGGTTTGTTTATATAGGTGTTAGAATTTGCTTTCTAATCCTACTACAATTCTAATAAAGCTAGATAGTCCTTAACCAATAACGAGTCCTAATTAGACTAGAATTGTAAACTTCCATATGCTTGGAAACTGTTTTGTCTTTCCATATGCTCGGTTCTTTGGACTGCACATTAAGCTCGTGACTTTTGAACTACTCATTAGCTCGAGTAGAACATTAGACCAACATTCACCCCCCTAATTTCTGACTCGAGATAGGTAGGTCTTCAACTCCGAGTAACTCTTGCATTTCCTTGAACTTAATCCTTGCGAGAGCTTTCGTCAGAATATCAGCACGTTGCAAATCACCTCTTACAAACTCAACTTGTACTTGGTCTCTTTCAACACACTCTCGGATAAAATGATAACGTGTGTTTATATGCTTGCTTCTCCCGTGAAAGACTAGATTTTTCATAAGTGCAATAGCCGATTTGTTGTCAACAAATAAGACCACCACTTTCTCTTCCATTCCGGTTATTTCACTCAACAACCCACGTAACCATATCCCTTGACACGCGGCTGAAGTTGCAGCCATGAACTCGGCTTCACAAGACGATAGAGCCACCGTGTTTTGCTTTTGTGAGCACCAAGTGATAGGTGATTTCCCTAGATAAAATACATGCCCAGTTGTGCTTCGACCATCATCTTGGTCCATAGCAAAACTACTATCACTAAACCCCACTAACTCCTTGGTCTTCTCTTGGTTGTATCGTATTCCAAAATTCAAACTACCTTGGATATACCTTAGTATTTGTTTCACAGCTGCCATATGTGATTCTTTTGGTTCTTGCATATAACGACTAACCAAACCAACCGAATAAGATAAATCAGGTCGAGTGTGTAGTAAATACCTTAGACAGCCAACTCGTCGCCTATATAATGTTGCATCAACCGGCTTTCCTTCCTTGTCCATGCTTAACTTCATTCCAGGTTCTAATGGACATTGAGTAGAATTCGCTTCATGCATCCCAACATCTTTCAAGATCTTCTTTGCATAGCTTTCTTGACTTATTGAGATACTCGAATCCTCTTGCTTTACTTCAATGCCAAGATAATAGCTTAACTTTCCCAAGTCACTCATATCGAACCTTTCTTGCATTTGTGTTCCTACCAAACAAGATTCACACAACTTGTTCTCTTGATGAATTATTGGCAACTTTTCAACCATGCCCTTCCTTGCCATTAATTCCATCGTCTCGAAACTAATGTGACCCATCCTAGCATGCCATAACCAAGCATCATCTTCCATCTTTGCTTTGAGACACACCGGACTTCCAACTTGGAGCTTAATCTTGTAAAGTCTATTACTTGTTCTAGGAACCTTCATCAGAAGCTTGCCATCTGAGTCACGCATAGTAAGAAGGTTACCTTTCATATGAATATCACATCCGCCTTCGGTAGCTTGCCCAAGACTAATTATGTTGCTCTTTAGCTCGGGTAGGTAATAGACTCCAGTGATTAACCGTTGCTCACCCGTTTTCCCTTCAATGATTATCGAACCCTTCCCTTTTATCTCGATGTAGGAGTTATCACCAAACTTCACTCTACCGGAGATATTCTCATTCAACTCCGAAAAGTATTCTCGGATCCCCGTCATGTGATTACTTGCTCCATTATCCAAATACCAAGTGTCTTCCTCGTTTGGCTTAGTATTCAATTGGTTTGGGATAATCTTTTCTTCATTCAAGAAAACTACTTCTTGAACGCTTTTCATCATAAAAAGTGTCGGGTCATCATCATCCTCCGTTTGCAAAAGGTTTGATTCATGCTTTTGCTTCTGTTCACTTCGTTCAGGGCAGTTAGAAGCAAAGTGACCATATTCATCACATCTGAAGCATTGAATCTTTGAAAGATCTCGACTTTTGTTCTTCTTTTGCTCCGTATTGCTCCCGGAGTTGTTACGGTTTCCACGGTTGTGGTTATTAGCTTGACCACTACCACGAGATTTGTTTTGAGAAGAAAAGTTTTGACCTTTACCGTTGCCACCAGAGGAATTCCTTCCTCGACCTTTCTTATCATATCTTTCAGCCCTTCCGAACATCAACTTGCCTTGATCTTCAGAAGTGGTGTCAACACCCTTCATTCTTCCTTCAAAAGCTTTCAACCTTCCAATTGCTTCTTGAAAAGACATAGTATTCAAGTCAGCAAATTGTTCTATTGAGGCAACAATTGCAACATACCTATCTGGAACGGATGCAAGTAGCTTCTTAACAAGTTTCTTGTCTTCATAAACTGTTCCCAAGCTATTGACTTCTGTTACAATTTTGCCCAACCTAGCCGCAAAGTCATCGATTGATTCGTTGACTTTCATCTTTAAAGATTCGAATTCCGTCTCCAAGGTTTGCAACCTTGCGTCTCGAACCCGATCAACACCCACATACCTGGTCTTCAAAGCTCCCCAGATTTCTTTGGCTGTGTTGAATTGTGAAACTTGAAAAACAAGTTCTTCTGGAATCGCCTGAAAAAGTAACGCAACTGCCATTTGATCTTGCTTAGCAACAACTTGTGTTCCTTCCCCTGGTTCCAGTGCATCGAGTATTCCATGGACTCGGAATACCGCTTTAACTCTTATTGCCCATATGTTATAGTTTGTGCTTGTTAACATTGGACATTGAAGAGCCGTTTTAGAATGTTCAATAGGTGGTTGACTCGACTCGCCTTGCACCATCCTTCTTGAACGCCTTTTGTAAGTTACAGGTGTTGTTTGTTCGCCTTCCAGCCCTAGGTTCTAGAGGTCGAGTGATTTACTTCCTGCCCAAGTAAACCAAGTCGAAAGTTTGAAACTTTGATCGACTTCTTGCTTAAGTCGAACCCTAGTAAAAACCCTTGTGATCGACTTCTTGGTGAAACCCTTGTGATCGACTTCTTGGTGAAACCCTTGTGATCCTTCTTGGTTAAAACCCTTGTCGATTCTTCTGCTGTCAAATAACCTGGCTCTGAAACCAATTCAAGACCCAATCTGATCGTAGTTCACAAGAACAAACACAAACAATCACACACAATGTTTCTTGGAATAAGCTCTCCAATTAATCAGAAAAGTACTTGCTTTACAAAAACTGATATTGAATACGTACAATGACAAACCACAGCTCGGTTTGTTTATATAGGTGTTAGAATTTGCTTTCTAATCCTACTACAATTCTAATAAAGCTAGATAGTCCTTAACCAATAAGGAGTCCTAATTAGACTAGAATTGTAAACTTCCATATGCTTGGAAACTGTTTTGTCTTTCCATATGCTCGGTTCTTTGGACTGCACATTAAGCTCGTGACTTTTGAACTACTCATTAGCTCGAGTAGAACATTAGACCAACAAAAACCAATTAGTATCTAGATATGTGTAGAGTTATTATGTGCTTTTCATTTATGTGCAGGTAGTTGACCTTCAAACACAGCTACAGTACTTGGGTGATGTAGAAAATCTTTACAGGCAGAATTTAGGTGATACTAAAGCCGAGCAGTTGCTATCTAACGCTGTCTACTTGTTTAGTTGTGGAGCCAATGATTACATAAGCCATATCGCCAACAATCTCAGTATCAGCTCCATTACCTACCCTACGTTAACCAATGAGCAATACACGGAATTGGTGATTGGAAACTTGACTAATGTCATAAAGGTTACAACATCCACTTAACTATTTTTAGCTGTTCAAACTATATCTATACTGTATTATTTTGTTCTTGATTCTTCTTTTCTGAACAGGGAATATACAAAAAAGGAGGAAGAAAATTCGGCTTTCTGACAGTCCCACTTATAGGCTGTTTTCCAGCCCTGCGGATAGGACAGCCTGGAAATACTTGCAATAAAGAGATGAATGATATTGTAAGATTACACAATCAAAAACTTGCCAGAAAACTAGAACATTTGGAGAAGCAACTAGAAGGATTCATGTATGCAAAATTCGACTTCTCAACGGCCATTACCAATAGAATGAACAACCCTTCAAAATATGGTATCATCACTGCTTCCTGGTTCTAAAGTTGATATATTTTTTGTTTTAATATGTGTACATATTTTTACTAATAGGTTTCAAGGAAGGAGAGAAAGCATGTTGCGGCAATGGTCCTTTCCGAGGGATCTTCAGTTGTGGAGGGAGGAGAGGAATAACGGATTATGAATTGTGTGATAATGCTAATGAGTTTTTATTCTTCGACTCTATACATCCCAATCAAATGGCGGATCGCCAATTTGCAGAGCTCTTTTGGAAAGGGGATCCCATGGTTACCGGGCCTTACAACTTGAAAGCTCTCTTCGATGGTACGCTTTTAATTTCTCTTAATTTTGTGTTAATAAATTTTTCTCCTATAACGGATTCTTGTGTCGATTGCAGGGAAGCCATAAAAGCTTATGGAACAAGTTTAAGCTGTCATCAAAGGTTGAGACTTGAGATGAAAGCGATGTCATCGTTTAATAGTTTGCTTTTTATGACTTCCATAATTTGATCTTGATAAACCCGGATTGAATAAGCAATGTATTTGTTATTAATAATTGTGAGTCAAGTCACATTATTTAGTTATCATGTATCCTTTCGAATTCGATGTAGTAGTTTGTGGTTAAAATTTCTATAATTAGTTAATTACATATCTATGTTACCGATTTATGTAAAATCATAGCACCAACATGCTATGTATATATTAGCTACCAAGAAACAAATGGAGTGATAACCAAAATGATACGGTATTAACCAACATGCAACGTAGGTGAAATCATGGTCGGAATGACTGTAAAAGACTACTAATGCGGTAACAATTGAATCAAAAGCAACCTATGTCTATAAATTATTCAAAATATATATAATAGATTATTCCAGTATGCTACTATAACCTTTATTAATGAAAACTTGGACTACCAGATGGTGTTAATTGAATGTGTCCAGTCGTAGTGACCAGTTTAGAAGTGCCATCATGTAAATGCACACTTATGGGCTTTGTAAGAATGAACGTGGTACTAAATAATGTGATATGAGGACTCATATTATCAGATGCACCAGTATCAATAATCCACTCATTATTTCTAATAACATTACTCTGTGATGACAAAGCAAAGGTTCTGACATGAAGGAACATACCAGCATGATGCATTGAAGTAGATGCACCCCCAAAATCCTGTCCACCACTCTTGCCCTGGAACATTTTGAACACCTCTTGGCAAACTGTAGCAACTAACTTCTGACATGGATAGCCTTGATTACCTTGCAAATCATTCTCAACTCTCATGTCAAATGGAGTTTCGTGCCCAAAATCCATGACATTAGCAGCAAACTTCCCATTTTTCTTCCCTTTATACCAGTCACGATATCCAATTTTCTCAAAGCATAGCTCAACACTGTGTCCATCTTGATCAGAGTTTGTGCAATGTTTAAAACCTTTCACATCTTGTCTCCCCTCACTTCTTCCTTTCACATCTTTCCTGTAATTCTTGTTTTGACCCATGTTAGCAAAGAATGCCATTGGTTCAGTCACATGATTAGTAACTTGTTTTTGTTTCTCAATCTGCCGGACTATGTAATATGCCTTGTTAACAGTAGGCAATGGATCCATAGCCAATATTTGATTCCTCACACACTCATATTCATCAAAAACTGTACCAATTTTGATCTTCCTTTTATCTCTAGAAAATTTTCAACCAAATGACATGAGCACTCTTGCATTTTCCACAAGAACAAACGGGGACACCATTCAAGTTGTGCAACTCATCCCAACATCTTTTCAATTTATTAGAATAAGCTGCAATGGACAAACTTCCTTGACTTACATTGGATAATTCCTTTTGAAGTTGGTAAATGAGAGGACCATTAATTTGCCCATATCTTTCAGCAATTGCCTCAGATGTTACACCCGTATCCTGGTGGGGGACCTAGATGAAAATATACTAAGTCTTAAAGAAGTAAAGTGGAATATATGATGTTTGGTTAAGTAAATAGGTAGTGCTGATCTGCTATAGCCGACACGACGTATTGGTGAGTACCAATACGGCGTATCGATTGAGTTAAGAAAGTTAAGTTTATGCATGTAAGCCTTGATACGGGGTATCTATGGAATGGATACGGCGTATCATACCTTGAGTAACCGGTTTGTTCTAGTACCGATATATCGTATCGGTATAAGGGAATGCAGAGTATAGGTGGTCTAGTGTGGATACGGTTTATCGACCTAAAATAAGCAGAATGACAAAAACGCCCTTTTAGTTGGTTTATATGTATTGGGTTCCAGATTTCTCCACACAATTCTTGTGTGTTCCTGTGATGTCGAGAAAAGAGAGGAAGAAATAGAGCAATTGATGATGATGTGAGGATGGTTAAGTGCTCCAAGTTATGAAATAGAATCCTAGCTTGATTCTATATAAGGTATGGTGTTATAACTAGTGTTATTGATGAATTAAGAAGTTAGGGTTTGTGAACCCTAACTTGGGATTAATGGGTAAATGATGGTTTCAAGCTAATTAAGAGTTATGGTAATTATGAGATGATTTTATAATGGGTTAAGGTTAATAAGGTTATGGGTTTGATCATCATATAATCAATATATGATTATATGATGATTAGAGATGTTTAGAAGTGAGCTAATGGTTGTATAAACCATTATTATACTTATTTGGTTAAGTATGCGTTAAGTGTTTATGTGTATGATGATGATGAACTAGGAGAATGATGATGATGATGATGATAATGATGGTGATGAGGATGATGATGATTGTGATGAATTTAAGAATGGTAACTTAGCTTGGAATCAAGGTAAGTAAACCGGTTATAAGTTAATGTTATGTGGATTTCAATGCATTATGTGTTATGTTGTTATGTTAAGGTTATTGAATGACTTGATGTGTATGTGCTTATGTGAAAGTAGATCGTAAGGCTAGTTTGGCATAACTAGAAAAAAAAAATGATAGAATAGGGTGGATTTGATTAGAGTGTGAATGGTGATGCTTAATGATGGTGTAAGGTATGTTTTACGATTAATGTTGTGAAGGAATAATGGTTATAATGTGGAATGTATGATGTTAAGTTATATCCGCTTTACTTACTAAGCTTTATGCTTACAGTTTAAGTTACCAATGTTTTGTAGGTATTCTTGATATGACACTATGGCTTGGATTAAGGATTATGGATTAGATTGCATATGTGAAGGATAAAAGGTAGTAAGTGAATAGGAGCTTAGGTAGAATACCGAGCTCAATGTCGATGTTATACCCCCCGTGAGTCGTCAAATGATTTATGTGTCGTTGGTTAAGTGTCAAAGTTATGTCAAATGAGTTAAAGTACTTTGGTTGATAATGGACGTGAAAGCAACGGTTTAAAGTGTATATGTATAAGTTTAAATGGGTATTTGGATTAATGCTTATAGTTACCCATTTTGGGTTATAACGGGTCAAGTGGCGTGTAAGCGTCATAGAATGAATGCTTATGGTTTATATGATAAATGGATGATGTTTTGTAAAGGTTAAAGCATGGAAATGGTGTCTGAGGATGTTATGTAGCGTGTTGTGGGTTATGCAGGTTTTTCTTGTTGATGTTCTGTCTTAGATGGTTTGATACGGCGTATCCAACATATTGGATACGGCGTATTGAGTGGTCAGGGTGATATGGCGTATCACCTTAGAGTGCTACGGTGTATTGATCTTAGATCCAATACGACGTATCTCACTAAATAGATATGGCGTATTGAATGTCACAGAAAGGTCGGTAGGTTGTGTTATAGTAATTGTGTAAAATTTTTTTACAGGGTATCCGATTATGCATCCTTGTAAGTGTTTTCAACGGTCAAATGTTATAGATTATTGTCATTTAATGAAGTGTTTAATGTGAGTATGTTATAGTCAAACATTTTTGCGTCAAAAGTTTTAGATTTCGGTCAAACATGGCACGGGGTGTAACATCAGATAACTCTCCAACCATTGAATTCAGAATCCAATAAGTGACCATGTAATCAAATCTGATCTATTTCTGCAAATTCTCACCCTCAACAGTTGGCCTCACACATGTACCATCTATAAACCCTAGTTTAAGCTTAGCTCCTAGTGCCATCTTAGCAGTGCGACTCCACCCTAAAAAGTTGCTTCCATTAAAAGGTGTGTTTGTAAGAACCATGCGTGGGGGATCAGAAGTACCGACATATAAAGGATCATTGACTTAATTGACTAAAATTGATGTATTTGAACCGTTTCCATTTGAATCAGTATTAAGAGCCGCCATTGATAAATCTTATACAAAAATGCCCAAACTTTATGCAGAAACCCTAATTTAACAATTAATCTCTAAAATCCCCAATTAATAACAAGTGCACAATCTAATACCTCAATTAATCACCAAAACACCTAATTGCTCAATCAAGATCAAGAACTGAACCAATTCGAACCTTATAGAATAAGAATTGAAGAAATTTAAGTTGATAGCACAATTAAACGATGTTATAGAACATGTATTAGATTCAATTTAGGGAAAACATTGACCTAAAATGCGTTCTGTGATACCATATGAACATAAAGTAATTTTGGAGAAAGTGAAAATGATTATTACTCCGTATTACATAAGTTGTAATATGAATAGAAAGATCAGTTTAAATACAAAACTAGGAGGAAAGTAATAGTGACATCTAACAAATTAACTGTTATATTCACAATATTGGTCCTTCAAGGTTCTATGACTGTCATTTTGGACCTTGTACTTGTATAATCTTCACAATGCCTACAGGTTGCCTTAGTTCTCAGCAAACTGCACTATTTGTTTTTGGTGATTCACTTTTCAATCCTGGAAACAATCACCACATCAACACCACGACTGACTTCAGGCGAACTTTTGGCCATATGGTCAACTTATTCAGTCCTCCAACTGGAAGATTTTCTAATGGTCGTCTCATCCTGATTTCATTGGTGAGCAATATCTTAAATCTCTTTGACTTTGTTTATTTCCTTATTCTTTAGGGAGATTCACCAAAGTGTCATAAAAATGTATGCTGACAACAAACTTTTTTGAGCAAATGACCATCAATTTTGCTAACTTGTGATGTTTATCTCCCAAAATCTTTCTATTTTCAGAGTTGAGTCTTTGCAAACTTTGACCCTTTTAAAAACTATTGTATAAGAAAAAACCATATCTGGGGTTTCACAAAGTAAGTGTGGGAACTTTGTTAATTGGATTTAGGTTTTCTAGGCAGTTTATTGGTTGGATTATGGTTTGCATCAGGACTGCTTCTTTCTCTGTGTATGTTAATGGTGAAAGCCATTGGTACTTTAGAGGGGGGAGATGATAAAGACAAGGTGATCCCATTTCTTCTTATCTAAAGATAACAAGCCTATGCTTTGCAGATGATTTATATTGGGTTAATCCCGATCGACCCAACCCAGCGACCCAAGTCAACACCTATTATGACCCGGTCAACAAAAGTCAACGAAAGTCAACCATACGAAAAGTCAAAGAAGCGGTTACAACGGTTACATAGCAGTTACCAATAACTGCTCTATATCAACAGAACCGACACAATGCTTCACTTTGTACCGTTTCAATGTGTATAAATAGATAGGAACATGTAACAAATTCATGATGACTGAAATAAATAAGAAAAGTTACTTGATTCAAATTGTTATTTATTATTTTGGTATATTGTTGATTAAAGATCCGTAAAACTGGGCCAACAATTGGTATCAGAGCCAAATTCATCATATACCAATCTATTCGTTATAGTTTCAGAATTAAAGACAAGAAAACTGTTTCGGAACTTTTTGCAAAATTAATTCGGACAAATCAAAACATCATTTTTGTGTTCCTATTTCTGTCGCAACAGGGGAACAATCACAACCGTGATTACTCTCACCCGGCATCAGAAAATCATTCGCAAAGAATTTTTTTTACCGAAAATAGTTTCTTTTTTTTTACCCAATCCAATAGGATCAGAAAACGAATTGAATCGTTTTTATATTGATTCAAACGAAAAACTAAACGTCGTCATCAATTAGGGCACAAATCAAAGATTCGAATTAGAACAAACACACCTGTTCTTAAATGGAATCAAGCCCAGAAGGATCAATTGAAACCCCAATTGATTCATTAGCGAAGTCCAATCGTAAAATTACTCACGGATCAGAAAACCCCCAAATAAGCTGAAACCCTAGGTTTCAAGTTGGAGGGATAGCAGTGCTCGTAAAGAACACCATACCGGAGAAAGTAGAAGGGGCGGTCAAAAACCACAGCCACCAAAGGCCAGTTAACCGTCGTTAGATTGGAGAAGGAGAAGAACATAGTTATCTTCCCAATAGAGAGAGAGACTGAAATACTGTCTCAAGAAAGAAAAGAAAATACGCATTATATATTATCTCTAACAAAAGAGATAAGAAACCAAAAGGTTTAAGAGGCTTGTACACAAAGGGCCACACACAAGGATATTTTATTTATTAAGGCATCGGGTTAAACCATCAACCCCTCCAGGTTCCAAAAGATTAAAATACAAACTTTCATTTTTACTTTATATATTTTGATATATATTGTTTTAGTTTTGATAAGTTATTTTAAAAAATTATTAGAATCTTATCATATTTTTGGATAGTATATCTAACCTAGTGATTACACTGCTTAGCATACTGATTAGGAATGACATTTAAAGTGGAATTAACTTTAGGTTACTCGCTTTTAAAATATAATAATCTCCGATGATAGTTTTGGATTAAAAAACTAGTCCTATAAAGTTTATAGCATATAAGGAAAAATAAAACATTTTTCAACACACCTCGTGTTAGATTTTTGGAGATTTTATTTATTTATTTAAAGATATGACGAAAGGAAGTGGAAATAAGGAACCTAGTACTAATATTACAAATAGTACACCCCAATTTCAATGCCCAATCCTAAAGCCCGCGAATTACTCATTATGGGCAATTCGAATACAAATCATTCTCAAAGCGAATGGTTTATGGGAAACAATTGAGCCGACTGAAACGACTTAACCCGATAAAAATATGATCAACCTGGAAATAAGGAAGATCACAACAACAAAGGTGGAAATAACGAGAAGAACATGATCAACATGGACATAATGAAGATCACAACAACAAAGGTGGAAATAACCAGAAGAACATGATCAACATGGACATAATGAAGATCACAGAAGAAAAGGTGGAAATAACCAGATCAACATGGACATAATGAAGATCACAGAAGAAAAAAGGTGGAAATAACCAGATCAACATGGACATAATGAAGATCATACAAGAAGGTGGAAATAACCGAAGGAAAATTGATCTACCTAGATATAAGGATGATCACAATAAATTAAAAGCTCGGATGGTGGATTTAACCAGAAGATGAATCAAGAAGACATAAAGACCTACGTCACAGTGATTGTGATTAAGGAGGAGAATATTGGGTTAATCCCAATCGACCCAACCCAGCGACCCAAGTCAACACCCATTATGACCCGGTCAACAAAAGTCAACGAAAGTCAACCATACGAAAAGTCAAAGAAGCAGTTACAACGGTTACATAGCAGTTACCAATAACTGCTCTATATCAACAGAACCGACACAATGCTTCACTTTGTACCGTTTCAATGTGTATAAATAGATAGGAACATGTAACAAATTCATGATGACTGAAATAAATAAGAAAAGTTACTTGATTCAAATTGTTATTTATTATTTTGGTATATCGTTGATTAAAGATCCGTAAAACTGGGCCAACAATTTAATGATTCTATGTAATGGTGACCCTAATACTAGTGATCAAGCAAGCATTGGATGAATTCAGTGAAGTTTGAGGTCTCTATCCAAATATGGGCAAAAAGCACTTTGTTTTATAGTAACATCAATGATGAAGTTAAGAACAACATTTTGGAGATCATACCTTTAACAGTTGGTAAACTGCCAGTAAAGTACTTGGGTGTGCCACTTGTTACTAAAAGGTTAAGTATTACTAACTGCAAGAGCCTAGTGGAGAGAGTTAAAAATAAGGTCAGTGATTGGAAGAATAAATATCTATCTTATGCAGGCAGAATGCATCTAATAGCATCCATTTTATCTTATGCAGGCAGAATGCAGCTAATAACATCAGTGGTACCAATTGTTTTAAAAAAGAACCACACTTCCTACACCATTACCATATGTTGAGTCCGGTATCAAGTTATATGATGCGGGTGTTAGCTCCCGTTAATAACATGCATCACGTGGGTTTTTCTCATACATGAGCGTTTAGAAGTTAGAACCACTTTGGGGTTGATAGGGGTGGTGGATTCATGATGTTTTTAGTGGTTTAGGGCACATATCGGGTGATAAAGTTTACTTGCATCATTATTCATTTATGGTTGAATTGATGTATATTATGATTAACCTATAATGATTACAACTGCTTATGTTTTCATCGGGTTATGATTTTCGCTTAGATAGCCTTAATTTACTACCGCTTGTTTCTTTGATTTCATCTTTTACTTATGCAGAATAATTAGAGAAACAAGGTTAGGTTGTGATGGTGAAGTTGTGGACAGAATAATTAATACATGCTAGCTGAATTATTTAAACTTGGACGTATATTTATCTCTGTTGCAAAAATCGGCCTAGGCGGCCGATTAATCGCCGATTAATCGCTAGGGGGTGATTAGCCGTTCCGATTTTCATTAATCGGCCTTATTAATCGGTTACTGACAAAAATCGGATAAAAATCGGATTAATCGGCCTAGGCGGCCGATTAATCGGCCAAATCAGAAAAAATCGGATAAATTAGAAAAATCAGTTACGGATACAAATAGGCAAAATCGGAAAAAAATCGGCAAAGTCGGTAAAAATCGGCCAAATCGAAAAAAAATCGGCTAGATCGGACAAATCGGGCATATAGTTTCAAAATTTTATAATTTTATATATAAAAAATCCAGTCCGATTAATCCCCGCCTAACCGATTAATCGCTAGGCCCTACCCGGCCGCCCAGCTACCGCCTATCGATTTTTGCAACCTTGATATTTTTGCAACCTATCGATTTTTCCACTTTTATAAGCTCCGATACTAGTGAAGAGTGATGTTTAGTCGAAGAAAGACACTAAGATAATGAAATGTAAGGTTTTGTAGATTCGAACCATCATCCAAAACTGTATCACATGCCTTATATATATGCTTTATTTCTCAAAATATATCTTCAAAAAGAAAGAATCGTCATGTTAAATACGCCATCCCCTCTCCTTCGATCATGAACGTACTATACGTGAGACTGTTGGAAATGTATATATTTACAAACATGTGAATGTCCGGATTCGAACTCGTGACCACGGGATTGCACACATTAGCGAATGAGAATTAAAGTTAATAATTAATGTTTATGTTTACGATTAATTATTACACATTAAGTCCGGTTAACGATCGTTAAGTATTTAACGGAAAAATGACTAACGACCGTTAAATGAAAAGAGAATGACTAGTAATGGAAAATCTTGAAAGAAAAAGTTATGGGTTTTCTTGTGGGCTTGTCCTATGGCCGGCCACAATGGGTTGTCCCGCCCAATCCCTAACTTGTTCCCAAAGTATTCCATCTACTATATAAAGAGGGTTAGGTTCTAGGGTTTCATACACTTGTGCATTGAATTAACCCTAGATCTCTCCTTCTCCTCTTTCTTGTCCCAATCGGCCGAACACCCCATTTGTAAGGGAGTTTGGTTTCGTTTTTCTTAAACGAGGACTTGTGTTAGATCTAGTAATCGCTTGATTCGTTGGTTAATTTGTGTGTACAAGAACGTGGTTGTAAGACATTATTCTTACATCATTTGGTTTGAGTTGTAGAACGGTAAGGGACAACTCTCTAAACCACTTCTTTGGTTTGCTCTAGTGATATGACATTCGCAAGAGGTACGTTACGCATATTTTCAGTTAATTAATTTATTTGTTATGATCTTTAAGTCTTCCGCTGTGTACTCTTGATGTCTTTATGTTTTATTGTATTTTATATATCATAAACTCAACAGTGGCATCACGAGCCTTGTATAACAAGTAATTAATTACTGAAGCACATAAATAAAATAAACATGTTGTGTAATTTTTTGTATGCATAGATCTAGGGTTTGCTAAACCTAAACCCTATTTTTTTTAAGGGGGGCGTTTATTTTGGTACCCTTATTAGGGTTTTGTAAACTAAAGTTTTAATTGGATTAGAAACCCTAAGATGCATGCAACTTTATGTGTATATGCGTAACTCTGTTTTAATTGCATTAAATGTTAAGTGTAATTTTATGTCCATGATAATTATCTGCATGTTTTATCATGGATCTGCTTTTATTGTATGTCTTTCTTGTTTAAGTGATATACACTAAATTATGATAGATCTAAAATTGGGGAAGACCTCAATCATTATTAATTGGTTATTAATAGGATTTATCTAAACCGTTTGCATGTGGCTATTTGATATGCATGACCTTTATTTGTTATGCATTCATTGTTTATTTGTTTATTTTTATAAGTACTTGCTTGTTTGTGTTTTGTAACAAGGGTATTTTTACAAGAAAAATAAACTGACCTAAACAATGGTGAAACATGTATTTTTAAGAATAGTAATCATAATCGTTTAATTGATTGATGACTTTGCTACAAATGACTGAACGGCTCACCCATGAGAATGAACTAATAAAAGGGGTTTAAAGAAGTGCGCACAGTCACACTGAAAGGATGTCAAAGGTTGTGCTTTAGCGCGTACCTGGTCCTCTGCCCTCTGTAAGTTCGAATGGAGCTACTTAGTAAGCCATTAAATGTGCAAGTTCATCTTAAGGGCGAATTAGTTTTAATTCCATGCGCCACTTCGGTGGTAATTATCCAAAACACTAAGTGTTTACACTTATGCAAAAGTACGGTATAATGGATGATAATTAACACTAAATTCCTTGATTGGTGAATCCAATACCTCAATTAAAGTTTGATGATGAAAAGCTTATACATTAAAACAAGATATAAATGTTTTAATAAAAACTATGCTACAAAGATGAATGCATGACATCTTTGTACATATTTGATTTAACATCAAAACTATTACCCTTTAATTTAAGTTATATGCCATCCAACGAAACGGAAACAGCTAAGATTACTTTCTATTTGCGTGAGAACGTGACTTAGATCTTAATCAAAGGGTAAAATGTCCACGTGTCGTGAGAACGAGCATGGATGATTTTGCAGTTTCTTAAGTTGGACAACTTAATTGAGTTAGGCAGTGAGAACTGGCAATTCAAGGCATAAGATGGGATAAAACATGTTTACATGGCGATTGAAATTGGCTATATGTAAATCCCATAAATCTAGGAATTGCAATTGATATTGGCAATTGAGCAAAAGCTCTACCATTTTTGTATAAGGTTCATTACTAACAGATCAACTGACGTGATGAGATTATGATAATTTGGATCCTAGTTTTCAGTAAATATTAATTGGTTATATGAATATGAACTTTGGGTATTTAGTTGTTTATTGAAAAGGAAAATTATCGAAAATACTAAAATTGAATTTTGTAATTCTTTTGAATGTATAAATGCAACATTTAACCGTAAACGAGGTTTAGTCTTTGATCAGTAAAGTGATCCATTCTTCTTTCAAACAAATGTTTGATCGAGAATAATTTACCGAAAAGACAAACGAAGTCTCTTTTCCATGGGAGAAGCATGAGACTCAATCCTATTCCTTTACATGAATGAGAAAGGTATAATAGGAACATTTGAATTGTCTAAATTCTAAATGTAACTCATAGCAATGAATTGCACATCTTATTTTCCATAAAGATTTCATTACCTTCATTTGGTGAATGAATCCTTTTGTAACAACATGAATGTTGGTTAACTGGAAAATATGTATGTGAGTTACTAAATTAGAAGCTAGACTAATTACCGCGAAAATTGGTAAAAGGCAAACTAGCATATTTTATCTAGTTGTTTTGCTTTAGCCTTTAAAGGTGCTACATACCAGTATGGGGATGGTAGGCCTGTTAAGGAAGAAATTGCATACCCAATTTTTTGAGTTAATAACATTAATGGATAACCCATCATTCATAGAGTAGAATACACCTTTTAGTACCTTAATAATGATTATGTATGGTTCTTTAAAGGTGTAGGAAAGTAAAAAGCAAGCAAGTTGGTTTCACTAGTTATGCAACACTTACAATGTTGTCAGATTCAGTGGGAGCATTTGTGTTGCATTACTGAATAAGAAATTGTTTTAATGATTTCTAATTCAGTGGGAGCTACAAGCCTTATTTCCTGTGTAGTAACCCATATATCTTCAAAGATAATTACTTTCCAATTGTAGGCACTTATGGTTTTCAAGGATTGTCATGTGCGTTTCCTTACTAATCAATATAGTCCTACATCTACTTGTTATATCTATGACACAAATCATATTAATCAAATAAACGAACGTGTATCGTGTTTTTTATCTGCTACATGATGTTGTTCCATGCACAAGTGGGAGAAATCTTTATTGTGTGCAAGGTAAAACACATACAAATATGATTCTCTTGACCGCAAGGTAAGAGAGTAACGTTCCAATAGGAATTATACATTTAAATATGTATGATTGCCTTATTAAGAACATGTGTCAAGATGATAACAAAGACTACTTTATTTTCAAAATTTATGTCATTCAATATTTAAGAAACACTTGTAGTTACAATTTATGTTACGTGAGAACGTGAACTAGATTATAGCCCAAGGTAAAATATCCACGTGTCGTGAGAACGAGCATGGATGATTTTGCAGTTTCTTACGTTGAATTTTTCATGGAATGACATAATTAAATGAAGTAATCTAATACTACTTTGAATTTAAGTATTCGTTGAATGACTTAAATATATGTAGTAAATATTAACTTGAAATATTAATTGAAACCTGAGGTGGTGTTCATAATTACTTTAATTACAAATGTTTATGATTTTGTAAAGTCACAAACATGAAGTCTTTTAATACAAGACTTACAATATAAAGTAAGATGTTAACTTGCTATGTTTTAAGACATATGCATGAAGTCAATGAGTTGATCAATGACTTATAACGTATAGTGGGATTATAACTGATATGTCTTTTGATTTGGTCAAAAATACTTGAGTTATAATGTATGCAATTGACTTGGTAATTCTATTGTACCATTAAGTTTTACTTTGTTGGTAAATATGTAAGCCAAAGAGTAGATGATTATCTTAAATATTATTAGATTATCTTACAATATTAATTCTAATGAAATACCATAGTTTTATGGTATGTTCAATTAGAAGAATCAAAATCTATTGATTTTGTTTGATTCAAGATAACTATAGCTTCTTCCACATGTTATCAAGGTTAGAAGATTGAGTATAGATTGAATATACTCAATAAGACTCCAACCTAGAAGATTGATAAGACACCATTTGTTTATGGAATGTGATGAATCACATTAAGTCTTATAAATGAAGTTCTGAATTTGTTAAACTACTTATAGAGTGAGTTGTAACAAACTAATGTTAGGAACTGGCAATGTTTTTTGTAATATCCCAAAAGAGAACAATGTATTGTTGCTCTACTTGATAAACTATTTAAAGGTAATCTTTAAATTGTTAAAGGCAAGTGGGAGTTTTGTTTAGATCTTGAAAGATTGAATTACAAAATACATAATCTTCTAAAATGCACTAGCAAATATCATGATGAGGCTAAACATGTAAATGATAGACCTCAAAATGATGGAATTGTCATTCATAGATCCGTAAGGATATCTCAGATATTTAATATGCTGAGGATTATGAGTTACAGGATCATGGTAAGCCTGTTAATCATGATGATGAATTTACCAAATGTTGAATTGTGGTAAATCAATCATACTATGAATGTTGAGATGCTGTCCATAAATATAATCAATTTTAGATACTTGGTTTATCTAAATGAAGATGATTTTCTTCAAAGGATGGAAACCCTAGTGGTTTAAATCTTTATGTAAAAATTATATGGACAATATTGTACACATATTTAATGCATGTCTACTGATAATAATATTAATCATATTTATGATTGAATATTATTTTCTAGATACATTAAATAAAAGTATAAAGATTATAATTGTCATACTTAGTTTCATTGATATGAAATTTTGACAATGAATATCAAAACTCTTTGTTGTGGAATTACTTTTGCGAGGACGATAAGTAATACAAAGTAGTTTTATGAATTCAAATAATCTTTGAATATGTACAAACTGCAAGAATCCATGAATGGATATATGCATGCATCTATGAGATGATTCTTATGTTTAATATTAAATCAATGTTTGATTTAATAAATTAAAATAAGATAGCTCATAGGTATTCCTGAAAGCTAGTGGGAGTATTATTTTCTTAAATCTTATATGTTGTATGGGCAACTACATTCCACCTAAATTAAGTTTTAATTGGGAATGAAACTTCGTTTGTAAGATTTGGAAATAAGACATACAACCTTGGAATATATGTTTATAAACATATGCGGTAAAATAAATGAGTCTAATAAAACATGATAAATACATATCTTTAACAAGATATAATATGAATGAGATCTTAAAGTTTAACTTGAAGATTCATCATGTACATCATGTTGTGTATAAGATTGTTGTGTCATGCTTGGTTACAAGATGATTTGACAACATTAAAAGTTTTCAGTGTAATAAATATTTTAAAAGGAATATGTTTGGATTTAGAATCACATTCCACAGTCTGGATATGCTCCTAGATTCTATGGACGAAAATATGGCAATTATTTCATAATTGTCATTGCCAACAAACTTGAGTTTGGTAGGCACCAACATTACACTATAACTGTTCGAAGTTTACGGATGTTTAAAGAGCATATTGTTGTACACAATGATGCTGGTATAATTGAGATGACACTCAATTCTAGTCATGATATCCTTGATAATGACCATGTTGACTAGTTATGCTAAGAGCATAGTTGCATTATACATTAAAGAATGAAGAATACTTTAAAACTTTAAAAGTTTTAAAAGATGATTGTCATATAAAGGTGGTTCAGGTTATCACGCACCTTATGGAATGATATGACAATATCAAGATATGTGTAAACACATACAAGAAATTCAATTATTGAATTTTTGAAATAAGTATTCTCAAAATTCTTGTAGATCAAAGTTAGTTGAAATTATGCCTTGTCAACAAGTATGAGTTGCATGACTTGTGGCAAAATTCATTAACTGAGAATTATCATGCATTGATCTATTTAGTATTTGGATAAAGGATGTTAAACAATTATTATTTATAATGAATTAAAGTATGGTATACGTTTAATTTCATTTATAATATTGTGTCCTGTATTTGCATGTTTAAATCCTTGAATAACTTAAATTATTCTAAATAGTCCGTTGTCAATCAATAACATGGGAATGATATTGAATTAAGACAAATCTGAGTATTAGTTAGAATATACTTGAAAGTATATTGATGCGTAGCATGACTAATTTCAGATGATATTCAATGAATTGAGTATAGGACTTATCCCACCCGCATGATGATACTTTATGGATCTTTGTCATTAAGTATATCATGGATATTTATCCTCTGACTTGAGATACAAGAGATATATCATGGATGTAGTGCATTTTTGTGAAGCAATCTAACGCTACACGTAACTGGTAGTTATAAGGGTTGTTTTCAGAAGTGTTGCGAAATTTATGAATCCTGCTTGTAGTCAAAATGGGATTTGTTTCCTTCAAATTTATTTTGAAGTATAATACTACTGGGCCCCTCGTAGGATTGTTAAGATGTTTGTATGGCCATACCCAAGGTCTTCTGTTAAGAAGAATTGGTAATCTTAATAAATCATATAAAGCGAGAAACAGAATAGTTAATTAAGAAATGAGTAAGATCCATATTCTTATTAACATGATATTAGAAACAAAATGATGAATATGATGATGAATCATCAAACTTGGTTTTTCTCCAGAAAACCATACACGAGTTGTACCGGGGGCATTGGCGTGTTGCTAGACGCTAACCAATGTCATTTCACGTTTTGTAAACATATCCAAGTGGGAGCTGTTGGAAATGTATATATTTACAAATATGTGAATGTCCGGATTCGAACTCGTGACCACGGGATTGCACACATTAGCGAATGAGAATTAAAGTTAATAATTAATGTTTATGTTTACGATTAATTATTACACATTAAGTCCGGTTAACGATCGTTAAGTATTTAACGGAAAAATGACTAACGACCGTTAAATGAAAAGAGAATGACTAGTAATGGAAAATCTTGAAAGAAAAAGTTATGGGTTTTCTTGTGGGCTTGTCCTATGGCCGGCCACAATGGGTTGTCCCAACCAAATCCCTAACTTGTTCCCAAAGTATTCCATCTACTATATAAAGAGGGTTAGGTTCTAGGGTTTCATACACTTGTGCATTGAATTAACCCTAGATCTCTCCTTCTCCTCTTTCTTGTCCCAATCGGCCGAACACCCCATTTGTAAGGGAGTTTGGTTTCGTTTTTCTTAAACGAGGACTTGTGTTTGATCTAGCAATCGCTTGATTCGTTGGTTAATTCGTGTGTACAAGAACATGGTTGTAAGACATTATTCTTACATCATTTGGTTTGAGTTGTAGAACGGTAAGGGACAACTCTCTAAACCACTTCTTTGGTTTGCTCTAGTGATATGACATTCGCAAGAGGTACGTTACGCATACTTTCAGTTAATTAGTTTATTTGTTATGATCTTTAAGTCTTCTACTGTGTACTCTTGATGTCTTTATGTTTTATTGTATTTTATATATCATAAACTAACAGAGACAGTTTAGGGTGATAGTTCGAATCTATAAACAGCATGTACAAGCAGTATATAAGATCGTTGTTGCAAATGAAATGCCATGCATGGTTTTTTTTTTGCGAGCACATTCATTAGTTATCAAGTAGCCTTTTGTATTCGATGTATCATCATAGTGTTTTCACCTTTGTTTCTAGATGGACATATTTTACTTTTAATTATATAGAGTTGTTGCGCTCACCAATAAATTTTCATATAGAGTTGTTGCGTTAACAATTTTTCAACATCATATCTTCTAGTATGTATATTTTATTTATAAATTTATGATTACGTGTTTTGATTTTAAGGTATGAAATCAACATCTATTTGCTTTTTGATTTTATTTGCAGAACTGTTACCCTGCTACATTTTCAAGAATCCATAAAAGTTGATTGCTATTTTAGAACTTAAACCCTACATATAACTAGACAACCTAATGGTGTTAGAAAAATGGCACTTTTATAACATTCCAGAACACTTTTTAAGCAGTACGACTTCATTTCAACCATTAATGGGAATTATTTATATTAATTTCACCTTCTTTCTAGGACTTTTCTAAGAAGATGTCCTTGTGGCAAGAGTCTTTATCCGCTACTAAAAGATGCATGAACTTGATTTGTTCACCTAACATATTTGTGTGGGTTTCACTTTCATCTACTTTTTCAACATAAGACCATTTACTACTTATATAGTTATATATTTCAATTTTGTTGTTTTTGACGTATAGACCTCGTCATTATCAGGCACAAGATACCTCTGTTAAGCCATGTGCATGTGATTCAAAACATTAGTTATAAAAAACAATGTGGTACAGACATAAAGTCAAATGCTTCTTGTCCACAAAGTCAATGTTATGAGTTTGCATTTGTGGTCTTCATGCATAATCTTGCTCGTTGTCAATAAGGTTCAGTTATAGAAAACAACTAGCTAGGATGATCCATTTAAATGTTTTTGTCGTTTTAATCCGTTTTTTGTTCTTCTACTTGTGCTTCATGCAAGTTTGATGTTACAAAGTCGTCGGCTTTGTTTGTCTCATCAGTTAATTTCATGACTCTAATTGCGCAGAATCCAAACAAAGTTGGTGCAGTAAGATATGATCCCTCAAGGCTCAAGATACTTAAATAGGACTAGTCGTGAACGTTCAGATTTATAGGCACATTTTCATGCAAACTCACAGGCGGCAAGCAAGAATTGCACCAAAAACACCCTTATCTAAAATGTTCATATGATCATGTTATTTTAATATGATAAACAAAAATGACTGTTATGGTAAATTTGGACTAAGTAAAGTCCAAAAGTCAACCATTGACAAAGATGACTACTGTTATGATTATTTTTTTGACTAAATCAAGTCCTCAAACGTCAACTATCAATGGTGACTTGGAGTTTATTTATTTGTTAAATCATTTCTAACCTGTATTTATGAATTTGGACTTACTATTTAAGTATTTATGCCAAAAGTGAACTATAAAATGTGAATGAGAGCTTGTATATTAGTTATATCAATCCAATCCATACCCCTTGATCTGAGCACATATTAGCCATGACTGTTGCAAGCAGCAACTCAAGCTTTCTTGTTATTATTGTTTTGTGTCTATCGATACCTACTGGTTCTCAAGCTCATTTTAATAAACATGCTGCTCTCTTTGTTTTTGGTGATTCGCTTTTCGACTTTGGAAACAACAACTTCATTAAAACCATTCCTATTTTTCAAGCGAACTTTTTGCCATATGGTGAATCCTACCCTAGTCCTCCAACTGGGAGGTTCTCTAACGGCCGTCTCATCCCTGATTTCATTGGTCAGCCTCACAACATCATAATAAATTTTGTTAACAAATCTTTTTCCATTTGTTATTCCTTAATTACTATACATACCTTTTGATATGATGCAGCTGAGTATGCGAGATTACCTCCCATTCCACCGTATCTAGCACCGGGGAATACTGAGCTCACGTACGGAACAAACTTTGCATCTACAGGATCCGGTGCCTTGATTGATACTGACGCTGGATTTGTGTGTATTCGTCCCTTTTCTGGTTAAAGTTTATTGTAGATGATTAATTTATTAAACATGCATGTTATGTTATCTACTAGTGAACAAAGACCACTTTATTTTGGTTTTTTGACAGCTTCAAAACAATCTACTTTTCTACCGTTAGAAAAAACCCGTGTGTTTTAGAACTGAACATGTCTCGGTCCGGTTTTATTTTTCATCTTTTTCAATGAAGAAAACACATGCAAGTTTGTGTATTTTTGGTAGAACGACTACTTAGACCCTTCAACAGTTGATGTTTGTTGTTGGAATGTTGGGTAGTCTTTTTAATTAGCCGCCTTTTCTCTTGGGCTCTTTACTAAACTGGCTTTCACCCGAGGGTAGGACTGATTTAGGACGAATGGACCTTGATTTGCTATCGTTTTTTAGGACAATGCAAAACCAGTTTCAGTTTTAAGCTTTTTATTCATCTCTATGTTCTACTGTAAATTACTTTATCTAGATATGTATGGAATTATTTTGTGCTGTTCATTTGCAGGTTGTTGACCTTCAAACACAGCTACGGCACTTTGGTGATTTAGAAAATCGATACAAGCAGAATTTAGGTGATACTGAAGCCCGGAAGTTGCTATCTAATGCTGTCTACTTGTTTAGTAGTGGAGCCAATGACTACATAACCTTTTCCGCCAGCAAGCTCAGTATCTACAGTGGTAGGTTAACCAATAGGCAATACACGGACATGGTGATTGGAAACTTGACTAAAGTCATCAAGGTTACAATCTCTATAATTGACTGTTTTTATTTGTCAAAATTAAATCTATATGTTTCTGTTATTGATTATGCTTTTGCTTAACAGGGAATACACAAAAAAGGAGGAAGAAAATTTGGATTTCTAACGGTCCCACTCGTAGGATGTTTTCCAGCCACTCGGAGTTCACAACCTGGAAATATTTGCAACAAAGAGGTCGATGATATTATTAGACTACACAACCGAAAACTTGCCAGAAAACTAGAACATTTGGAGAAGCAATTAGAAGGATTTATGTATACAAAATTCGAGTATTCAACCGCCCTTAAAAATAGAATGAACAACCCTTCAAAATATGGTACTCACGAGAATTATCATAACTGATTCGTGTTTATAAGAGTTATTTTCTTAAACCTATGTGTGTTTTGACATGAAGGTTTCAAGGACGGAGAGACAGCATGTTGTGGAAGTGGTCCTTTTCGAGGGAACTTCAGTTGTGGAGGGAAGAGAGGAACAACGGAGTATGAATTGTGTGATAATGCTAGCGAGTACTTATTTTTCGACTCTTTACATCCCAATGAAATGGCTAGTCGCCAATTCGCAAAGATGTTTTGGAAAGGGGACTCAGCGGTTACCAAGCCTTACAATTTGAAGAAGCTCTTTGAAGTTTAAAATGGGTCACGTGGCTTGGACGTTGGTTGGGAAGTTTTGGCGGAAAAAGCTGTTGGTGTTTTCTTTTGTACTAAATAGAACTTATCTCTGTGATCATGTCTTCAATTCTTCTGTTATATAATTTATAACTTTAAAATACTTATAAAACTGTCAACTTTTTATTTTACTTATTCAATAGAACAATTGCGTAATAAATGAAGACACAAGGATTTAACGTGGTTCGGCGATAACCTACGTCCACGGGCAAAAACGAGAATGAAATTTCACTAGCAAATATGGAGTACCAAGGTTACATATATAGAGTATCTCTCAAAATCCAGAAAGTATGTTTGCTGAATTTTTTGGATGTTGAAATGAACCTCACGTCCATCTCCTTTCATATCAAGTGTGAATGTCATGTGTGAACATACAAACAAATATTTTTAGCCACCTTTTTGACTAACATAAGTGTAAAATGGAATTGATGATCACTAAGATGACTGGAGTGACAAGATACACTAAAAGAGTACGTACGTAGACAAAAACCAAAACAAGGAAGAACAATAATGGACACCACTCAACCTCAACTCACAACTTGACATAAGAATAATTGTCACACGCACGTACTTTAGGCTATCATCAATCTCAAACCATTTTGCTGTTGCACAATCTCAAAATGTCTCTTCCATGCAGGCACATTTTGATGCTAACTCATAGGTTTTTTTTCTCCAAGTAACGTTCCATGCGTATTTACGTGTGAATAAAGTTATAATACAATTAGAATTGCACCAAAAACATCCTTGTTATAGAAACTTATAAAACCAAAGCAATTTTAAACAAGAAACAGATTTGATAGTGAACCCAGCCAACCTCCCATTGGCTCACTTTTATTATTAACAATGGCTAAAGAATAGCAGTTTTACAATACAAGTAAAAAACTAGATAAAAGATTTACACAAACTAGGGTTTCTCTCAATCTCAGAGAACAAGAGAAAAGAACGAAAAATCACACACAGATAAATGAGAGAGTATGTGAAGACTAAGGCTTGACTTGTGCTTATATAGTGTCTAGAATGAGAACTCCATATTAAGCCCTTGAACTTCTGGAAAATACAATAATAGCCCTTCAACTTCTAAACTCTTTGGAACTGATGCTTATATCTTCAACACTCCCCCATAAGCATTAGCTTCATGAAGCTCCCCCATCATCCTTTGCTTGATCTCCAGAATTATCCTGAAACACATTAAACAGACCAAGAACCTTGCAAAAATTGTTATGATCAGTAATGTTAAGACCTTTGGTGAACAGGTCTGCAACATTATCCTCAGATTTGACCTTTACTGGTTTAATGAAACTATCAGCCACTTTTTCATTCAAAAAATAGAGGTCAGTCTCAAAATGCTTGTTTCTTTCATGAAGCACATGATTAACAGAAATCTGCATGGCAGAACTGTTATCACAAAACATTTCCACAGGCAACCTCACGCTAGCATGAAGAACAGTCATAACTTTAGTGATCCACATAACTTCACAACACACATTACACATTGCCCTGAGCTAACTCAGCCTCAGTAGAGGAACTAGCAACAACAACTTATTTTTTACTTTTCCAGGAAATTAAATTATTTCCCAGAAAAACACTATAACCAGTAACAGACCTTCTGGTCACTTTACATTTTACCCAATCAGAATCAACAAACACTTTAATACTCTCAATATCACCTTCTTTAAAAGTGATACCAAGACTAGGTTCTTTTTTCAGATATCTCAAAACTCTAAAAGCAAGCCTCAAATGAGACTTCATAGGATTATGCATTACTTGACTTAGACAATGCACATCATAAGAAATATTTGGCCTTGTCAAAGTCAAGTATATTAATTTGCCCACAAGTTTTTGGTAATTAGTTATACTAGACAAAGGTTCATCATCCCCAAATTTAGAAACAAGCTTTTTATTACCAGGATTTGTCTCAATGGGAGAACTGCATGGCTTACAACCAAGCATACCAAACTCTGTTAAGAGCTCGGTACAATATTTTCTTTGAGTAAGACAAATCCCATTATCAGTGTCAAGCACCTCTATTCCCAGAAAATATTTGAGTTTACCTAAGTCTTTAATCAAAAACTTTGAACTTAAAAAACTTTTAAACTTGTTAATTTCATTAGTATTATTTCCTGTGATAATAATATCATCAACATATACTAACAAAACCAGCAGAACATCATTTTTATTTTTAATGAACAAAGAAAAATCATTTGGACTTTGTTTAAACCCATTATCTTTAAGCACAAATACTAACTTTTCATTCCATTTTCTAGGAGCTTATTTTAACCCATACAATGACTTAACCAGTTTACAAACTCTTTTATCATTCTTATCAGAAAAACCTTCTGGCAAAGTCATATACACATCTTCCTCTAATTCACTATATAAGAATGCATTATTTATATCAAGTTGGAATAGCAATACTTAAAACACATCTTATAGTGACAATTTTAACAAAAGGAGAAAATGTCTCCTCATAATCAATTCCTTCTCTTTGATTATACCCCTTAGCCACTAATCTAGCTTTATATCTCAACTTCACCATTAGCTTTGTATTTAACTTTAAAAATCCACTTATAGCCTATAGCTTTTCTACCATTAGGCAACTCTACAACTTCCCAAGTACCATTTCTATTTAATGCCTCAATTTCTTGGTTCATAGCATCAACCCATCTGCTGTCTTTAACAGCTTCTTCATAAGTAGTGGGTTCATATATTTTATTTAGACTAGAAGTGAATACAAAGTTATCAAAGCTTAAGTTGGAGTATTTTACAACTTTATCAATACCATACTTATGACTTTTATTAAGCACATAATCTTTATACTTAGATGGTAAAGCTGTCATTCTACTAGTCCTTCTAACAGTTTGTGCCCCTGCTGGTTCTGGTGATTCAAACATTTTACCAAACATATCTAGGTCCTCACCCTTAGACATATAACCATCATCAACATTACTAGTACCCTGTATACCATCAGAAACAACAGTTTCTGTTGCATACTCACTATCTTCAGTGTCCTTCCTACTAGAAGTGTCCCTAGTGTTGTCTACATTAACTGTATCTATATCCTCTATTATATCAACTGGCAAATTGATATCTACATCAGCTGTATCAGCAGATTCTACAGTTTCAGTATGTAGGTGCTCATCAACACTAGCATCTTCTTCTACAGTGATGACACTAGGTTTATGAGTACTAGATTCATGTACAGATTTGTTGTTACCATCTATACTACTTATTTTATCATCATAGGGTTCATTGGTTCTAAAATTATTTTGACTGCTATCAAAATCTTGATCAAAGAAATTTAAATCATTAATTCTATTATCCTCAAACACAAAATCTTTAGTGAAAGAAGTATTCTTAAAAGGAAATATAGTTTCATAAAACTTTACATCTCTTGAAAAAACAAAATTTTTTTTATCAATGTTATAAAGTTTGTATCATTTTTTATAAAAAACATATCCAACAAACACACATTTATCATATCTGGATGCAAACTTATCAGATTCATTTAAAATAGTTGAAAAACATAAGCAGCCAAAACATTTTAGATTCAACAGATTAGGTTCAGTATTATACACCATTTCAAAAGGACTTTTACCAGACAACACAGCAGTTGGCAACCTGTTAATAAGGTAAGTAGCAGTTAGAATAGATTCAGTCCACATGTTCAAAGGTAACCCCCCCCCCCTGAAACATGAGGGCTCTAGCAGTGTTCAACAAATGCCTATGTTTTCTCTCAGCTACACCATTAAGGACAAGATGTTTGATGTAAAATACCATTGTTGGAAAGAAAAACTTCAAACCTCTTATTTACAAACTCTGTCCCATTGTCATTTCTAAAAACTTTAATAGTTTTTTCAAATTGATTTTTAATGAGATTATAAAAACTATTAATATGATCAAAAATTTCAGTTTTACTTTTCATCAGAAACACCCAAACAGCTCTGGTGTAGTCATCAACTACAGTAAGAAAATACTTGAAACCTTCTCTAATGGTCACCTTATATGGACCCCACACATCTAAATGAACAAGATCACCCATATTTTTAGTTTTATGATCACTTAAAAGAAATGGTTCTCTTTTTGTTTAGCTTTATGACATATCTCACAAGGTTCAGAACTAGTACTCTTAAGGTCTTTTAGTTTAGTTTTAAGCACAATTAAGACATGGTCAGAGGGGTGTCCAAGTCTATTATGCCAAATACAATTTGACATAAGACAACTCTTAATATTACTATTATTAACCCTCTTACCTTCATCAAGAAAATAAAGACAACCTTTTTCACTACCAGTCCCCATAAAAAACCTTTGAGTTAAATCTTGAATTTTACAAATCTTATCATTAAAGCTGACAACCACCTGATTATCTTTAGACAATCTATGAACAGACAACAAACACACATGATATCCAGGAACTACCAACACATCTTTTAAAATCAGATTATTTCCAAATTTAAAACTTCCAATCTGTTTAACCTGTGCAACAGTCCCATTGGGATGTGTAACTGTAAGATTTAAATGAGAAACATCCATTATGTCATAAAGATGAGTGGCACAAAAAGTGATATGTTGACTAGCTCCTGAGTCAATAATCCACCCAATATAATTACTATATGTTAAAGTATGCTTGTGTCATAATGAATAATTATATGGCTAGACATATGTGAGCCTATGGGGTCACACACTTATACACATAAACACCATTTAATATATCGTATCTATCGTATTTACGTTATATTTAACCTTCGTAACTTGGGATCAATAACGGGCTGCTAATAACTAAGCTAGTACTTAGTTTATTGAATTGGACTAACTAATGGGAAATCCTATTTAGGGCACTCATGGCAAGCCTAGGTGAGAAAGGAACAAGGGAGAAAAGTCAAGGGCCTAAGTGTAAGTTAAATGTTGATAACTACTAATTGATTTGGTCATTAAGGGTTGGAATTACATTTAATTACTTACCTACTTTCTCTCCCTCTTCCTCTAGCCTTATACCACGAAATAACACACCCTTATATTAGGGTTTTGTGTTTTTGATCCGTTCTAACCTTATTCTAGAGTAGTTAAAGGCTAGATCGCGTGTTACGGGGTTTAGACTAGCATCGGGTGGTGATTGTGGATGTTTAGTGTGTTTCACACATAAGAAAAGATCAACCTTATTGATCTTTTGGTTTCGTACATCTAATCGTGGTGTTGGTGTTGTTGGTGAAACGCGAATCACGCTTCAAAGGTATACTAATTGTTATGTTTATTTATCGATTGATCATATGGCTATATGGATCCGTTGTTGGTGATGTTTTCCGCTGCATTTATTTGTATTAATATGTTTATTATAATTCATCATCACCTATAGTGGTATCACGAGCCATCATATGTGCCATATGATTATCGAGTATGCGTAAAAATGGCCAAATCGGTGTTTTTTTTTTATGATTTTTGAAACCATGTTTAAAACAGCCCCTAGGGCTAAATATTTTCACATATGAACGACCCATAAGGGGTATTATGATCTATGATTTTTGATCTCATAGCCATTTGTTACGCATATTTTAATTGGTATACTTATCGGGTATGTGAAAAATGGCCTAAAACGCGTTATTTGATCGATTTGTGAAACGATTTCAAATCGGCCCCTATGGCTTAATTTTCTATGAGAAAATTATGTTAAGAAGGTCCTAATATAAGTGGGTTTTAAACCTAAGGTCACTTGACAAGCGTACCAATCGGGGTTTTAATTATTGTTATTAATTTCTTCGATTTCGATGGCTAACGATTTAATTCTTGTTTAGTTATTTTGTTTCCATGGAAAATACTTGCATGTTTGGCCATGGAATTGGCCAACACCTTGTAATTTACATAATTTTATGGTATTATTATGTTTATATGCAAAGCCGATGAAAACCTAGACCACTTGTGCAATAAATGGTTGTAATTGTCGTTTATTTCTTGTTTTTGGGGTTGCCATTGTTTCGGCCTTTATGTATAAACTTTTAATTTGGTTTTTGCCATTGTTTGAGCATTTTACAGTAGATAGATAGTAAATTAGTTATATTTTACTTTCTATACATTGTAATCGAAGCTTGGAATGAAATGGAAAAGACTTAAAGACATTAAGACGGAAAATGGCTGCTGGAACAAGCTGCAGTAAAACGGACTTTCCTGATGATTGGTAAGGTATTTTTTAACCAACTTTTTGCTGCAGGTTCACAACTCATGGGCCCACAACTTTGTAGTTTGGTGCTAAGCTCGGGGATGATTCCTTCTAGACCTTTTGGGCCTCCGAATGCAGAAATTCTAGGCTGGCAGATTCATTTTTCATGTGCAAAATGGGCTTCTACTTGTCCTTGCTTGGTCTTGGAGCAAGTGGGAGTCCTCCAAAAAGAGCTAAGCAGAGGGCCCTATTTGATCATGAAGGTGGTTTTATTGAGCATTATAGTAGACTATGGGATTATAGGAAGCAAATACTAGACACCAATCCAGGCTCTTCAGTCCATATGCATGTAGAGGAGAAGGATAATGGTAAGATACACTTCAAAAGATTTTATGTCTGTTTTAAGGCAATGAAAGAAGGATGGACTACAGGCTGTAGAAAAGTAATAGGGCTTGATGGATGCTTTTTTAGAGGAACATGCAGGGGTGAGCTATTGACTGCCATGGGTAGAGATGAGAACAACCAAATGTTTCCTATAGCTTGGGTTGTGGTCAACATTGAAAACAATGATAATTGAGAATGGTTTTTAGCTTGTTGATGTGAAGATTACAAATGCACCAGGGTGCCTATATGACTATCATTTTTGATGGTCACAAGGTAGAATTCATAACATTGTTCATTCTGTTTAACTTATGATCATTTGAATATTTTATATGTTTAACTTAGCATCTGTATTCTACCATATGATCATTACAGGGTTTGATGGAAGCTGTAAAGACCATGCTACCATATGCAGAGCACAGGCAGTGTGCTAGGCACATTTATGCAAACTTCAAAATAAGTGTAATGGTCTGCATTACAAGAGTTTGTTTTGGGCTGCAGCATCTACAACAATACAACATGTCTTCTACAGCAAGATGAACCTCATTTGTAACATTGATCCTGAAGCAAAACAATGGCTCATTGACAGGAACCCAAACACATGGTGTAGGGCATTTTTCAAGATGGAGAGAGGTTGTGCATCATATGAATGGCATCTGTGAGTCTTATCACAATGCAATAGGTATTGCTAGAGGTAAGCCAATTATTACCATGTCACAAGAGATTATAGTGTACTTAATGCAAAGGCTATGTAGCATGAATAAGTTAGCCTCTAATGTTGTAGACAACATCACACCTTCAATTAGGAAAGAAATTGAGAGATTGAAGAACACCCAAAGATTCTGGATAACCTATGCTTGTGGTGGTAATATGTATGAAGTTAGGAAGGGAGATGAATCCTTTTGTGCTTTTTTTGGGTCAGGTGGTTGACCTTCAAACATAACTAAGGTACTTAGGAGACGTATAAAACAAATACAGGGAGAATCTAGGTGACACTGGAGCCCGACAGTTGCTATCTAGTGCTGTCTACTTGTTTAGTTGTGGAATAAATGACTACAGTAGATTTTTCGGCAGCAATGTCAGCAATACCGTTGAGCAATACATGGACATGGTTATTGGATCCTTGACTAACGTCATCAAGGTTACAACCTTTATAATTTACTAGAATATTTTTTTGAATTCAGGCTAGATATATATTATTTTGTTGTTGATTCTGCTATTGCTGGACAGGGAATATACGCAAAAGGAGGAAGAAAATTTGGGTTGTGACTGTCCCACTTTTAGGTTGTTCACCGAGCTTTTGGATAGCACAACGAGGAAATATTTGCAACAAAAGGATCGATGATATTGCTACACTACACAATCAAAAAATTGCCATTAAAATAGAACATTTGCAAAAGCAATTAGAAGGATTTATGTATGCAAAATTCGACATTTCAGCCGCTATTATTAGTAGAATGAACAACCCTTCAAAATATGGTACTCATGAGAACCATCATGGCATCATCATTGCTTCGTGTTTCTAAAACTTATTTCCTTACAACTATGTGAAATTTGACATGAAGGTTTCAAGGACGGAGAGAGAGCATGTTGTGGGAGTGGTCCTCTTCGAGGGAACAAAAGCTGTGGAGGGAAGAGAGGAACAACAGAGTATGAATTATGTGATAATGCTACTGAGTTTTTACTCTTTGACTCCGCGCATCCCAGTGACTGGCATATCGCCAATTTTCAGAGATGTTTTGGAAAGGGGATTCCGTGGTCACCCCGCCTTACAACTTGCAAGCACTCTTTAAAGGTATGATATTGTCTATTCATTTCTTTATTGAATTAAACGCATGAATGTTTAGAACCACTTTGAGTTGATAGTGGTGTTATCAGTAGTTTGAGGCGCATATCGGGTGACAGGATTGACTTGCCTCACTCTATATATATGATTGACTTGTGCAAATCGGATGTGTTTGATTATTTGTTATATTTTGGTTGAATTGTATACATGAAGTATCATCTTTTCTAACGACATTTAAGACATTGTATATCACTCATCTTGATTAACTAACACTTGTTTCTTTGAAATCTTCTTGTACTTGTGCAGAATAATTAGAGAAACAAGGTTGGATTGTGATGGTGATGTTGCGGACAGAACATAAATACACTTGGAACCCCAAGTTTAGCTTTTGAACTTTAAATATTTATGTATGAATCGTTTCTTTGAATAATGGTTTATGCAACACGAGTGAGACTATTTTACTTCTTGTTTAACCAACTAGGATTTTCATGGAACCATCACACATTTGTGCAAGTTCTTTGTTGCTGATCAATTGTTTAAACTGGGACAATTTCCGGAACTAGGGTCTAGGTTGCTACATATATATTTTTCCACCGGTTTTTTTAGCAATGGTTTCAAAACTAACAATATTACCATCAAAGTATTGAGGGATATTGGATTTCACTATGACTACTTGTTGGTTTGTGGGAGTTAAAACCACCCGTAAACGACTAGAAGTGTGTGAGCCGATGGGGGCACACACGTTAAACACGAGAGTACGTGATGAACGTATTAAATACTTGAATACGTATACCCGTTAATGCATGTGCTTGACCTGATCCACTTGTACGATCCATGGGCTGTTTTAGCCATTACTTGGGTCGGTTTAAGAGAAGCCTTGGGCCTAGTCTCATTAAACGAATCGGGCAAGGGAATGTAGTGTTTGTTTGTTTCTTGTCATTCAAGCTAAAAGCCCAAACAAGAGTTGGTTTTTGAGGCTATAAAAACAAATACAACACATCTCAATTTAGAGGATATTATACGAGAAAAGAGATATCTCTAAATCAGAAGACGATTCATGCATATCTCTTATATACGATATATATAATCCCTATAAAGTCAACTGACATAATATATCTTAATAGAGAATACATGTGCATGATATCCCACTAGATGCAATGGCAGTACTTGTATTCATTATGCATGTGCGGATGATATTTTATGGATGCATGACATGTATGATAAAACAAATTCATGCAATGTGTTATCCTTATCAGATGATATCGGGTATTAATTGGTTACTGTTCATCGAACAGTTTAGTTCTCGGATAAGAAGCAAGCTTTGGTTCTTGGGTTTTCTTGTTCGTGTGGTATTCAAGTTATCAAGGGGTTGATTGGTTTATACGTTCTTGACTAGCATTTATCGAACGTACTTGGTTTAAGTGTTTGTGTGTGATACTCATTGAGGCATCTATTTTAGGTGCTTAGTTTCGTATTGATTTTATTGTCCGTTATTAAAGTCCAATTGCCAAGCAAGGTTAGGTTTTCTTTATCCCTTTTAATTAATTAATATTGTATTAATTATTTGTTTATTAATTACGTGCTTAACATAATTGCGTTAACTAGATCCTTATCCGTTGCGTACTCGTAGAGGTTAATTGGTTAACTTGTTCTAAAATCCCAACAGTGGCATCACGAGTCAACTAGTTTTTGTGATTATGGGTTACACGTTTCTTATTAATAAACATGTTTAAAAGGTTGCATGAAACCTAATTTAGTTATTCGTTTTATTTTGTTTTGACAACTATATGCAATACTTGTCAATTTTTAATAAAAAATAACTAGTCACACACAAATTAAATTATATTGATAATTAGAATTAATTTGTTAATTGGAATTACTTGTTAATTAGAATTTAATTTACATGTTAATTATAATTACCTTGTTAATTAAAATTAAATTGTTAATTAAGAATTACATGTTAAATTAAAATTACTTGCTAATTAGAATTAAAAGTTAATTTGTATTTATTAATTGTTAATTAGAATTATTATGATAATTAGAATTACATATTGGTTTATGAATACATAAAATTGCGTAATTACTTGTTAATTGAGATTGCCATGTTTTATGTGTTTTCCGGCCACAAGACCCACTCAATTGCTTTTGCGATGTATGGGGCGATCTAGGTATTGTATCCTAGTGACGGTCTTATGGTTCTCCGTTTGGGGAAGACTCGCAAGAGGACTCGGAACAATATGTGGTTATATATTGATGTTTATGTTTATATGTTTGTGATTCCTATATGTGCATTATTACTTGCTTTGACACCTAATTGTATGCAATATGGAATAATACATATCGTAACCATAACATTAATATTGGTCTTTATTTACACACATAAATAACATGCTCATTGTGACCTGCTATTTGATTAGTGGAAAATTATTTTTGTAAAATAAAGTGACCTAATATATGAAACACGTTTTCAAGAATTTAAAAACTAGACGCTATGGACACTTGGGATGTACGGCTCACCCACTAGAACAAACTCAAAAGGGGGTTCAAAGAGGTGCGCACAGTCGCACCGAAAGGATGTCTAAGGTTATGCTTCAGCGCTTACCTGGTCCTTTGCCTCCCTGTGCGTTCGATTGGAGCTACTGTGAACCATGATGATCACTACAGTGTCATTACCAAAAAGTTTTTAAAATTAGTGTTACAAAGTTGTTTTGCATGCTTCTTTGTACACGACTTTTACCACATTTATGTGTGCATACCTATTTGTTAATATTAAGTCTATGCCACCCAAGTATGGACACGTGCACTTGGATTGACTTCTCTGGTCAGACCTAAGGGCCTTTCCAACCCATGGTAATTATTTCTCACTGGTCAGACCTCTGGTTATTTTTACACGTTCATACTTGGTCGACTTATATCGAGTTAACCTGGTCAGACCTCGGACCCGAGGCATAAGATGAGAACTAAACATGCTTTTGACATTATTACTTGATACTAATGCCTTAAACAGTCTCATAAATCTAAGGTGTCGTTTGTTTTTTAAGAGCTTTTACCTCTTCATCTGCAAACTATGTCTGCAAAAGAAGAGGTGCATTTAAGCTCTTCATCTGCAAGAAGAAGACCGTTTGTTTTTTGTGTTATTGAAGTATTTCTTTCCTTTTTCTTCTTTTTCTTTTTTCTTTTTCACTAGTATTTTTTGTGCTATTGAAGTAACATTTTTTTTCCCTTTTTCTTTTTCACTAGTTTTTTGTGCTATTTAGGGCAAAACAAGCAATCACTTAAAATACGAAGTATTAAAGACAATACATAATGATTCAAATATACCAATATCGACCGTTTTTCGTCGCTATAAACCCTTTTGTCATATGGGTCAAATGAATCATTGGTTTTCTTACGTTTTGGTATTTTTTTACGTTTTCGACCATTTTTTACATTTTCGTCTGTTTTTTACGTCTTCGTATGTTTTTTAAGTTTTCGACCCCTTTTTTAAGTTTTTGTTTGTTTTTATACGTATTTGTCCCTTTTTTTACGTTTTCGTCTGTTTTTTACGTTTTCGGTGGTTTTTTTTACGTTTTAGTCCGTTTTCGTCCGTTTTTTACGTTTTATTTGTTTTTTACGTTTTCATTTTTCTTACGTTTTTGTCTGTATTTTTATGATTTCATCTGTTTTTAACGTTTTCCACCATTTTTTTACATTTTTGTCTGTTTATTTACTTTTTTTTACGTTTTCGTCTGTTTTTTACGTTTTCCTCCATTTTCTATGTTTTCGTCTGTTTTCAACGTTTTCGTCCGTTTTTTTTACATTTTAGTTCATTCTCTTACGTTTTGGTCTGTTTTTTTTACGTTTTCGTATGTTTTTACGTGTTCTCTTGTTTTTTACGTTTTACTCCGTTTTCTTACATTTTCGTTATTTTTTTTACGTTTTCGTCCGTTTTCATATTTTTTTTACATTTTCGTCTGTTTTTTAAGTTTTCGACCGTTTTTTACGTTTTCGTCTTTTTTTACGTTTTCGATCATTATTTTACGTTTACGTCTGTTTTTTTTACATTTTCGTATGTTTTCTTACATTATCTTAAGATAAAATAACGTACAAAAAACTTATAAAATTATATGAAAATGGTTGAAAACGTAAAATAAACAGATGACATATAAAAAACGGACTACAACGTAAAAAACAGACGAAAGCGTAAAAAAACGGATGGAAACGTAAAAAATGGACGAACACGTGAAAAAGAAGTAGAAAGCGTAAGAAAACGGAAGAAAAAGTAAAAAATGGACGAAAAAGTTAAAAAAAATGGAGAAACGTAAGGAAACGGACGAAGATGTAAAAAAATTGACCAAAACGTAAAAAAATGGTCGAACGTAAAAAATGGAAGAAAACGGATGAAAACATAAAAAATGGACGAAAACGTAAAAAAGCAGGCGAAAACGTAAGAAAACGGACGAAAACGTAAAAAAAGAGACAAAAACGTAAAATTATGATCGAAAACGTAAAAAAATAGATGAAAACGTAAAAAAAACAGGTGAAAACAGACAAAAACGTAAGAAAATGGACGAAAACGTAAAAAACGTAAGAAAACGGACGAAAACGTAAAAAAACGGAGGAAAACGTAAAAAAAATGGCGAAAACGTAAAAAAAGAGGCGAAAACGTAAAAAATGTAAAAGAACGGACGAAAACATAAAAAACGGACGAAAACGTAAAAAGACGGACGAAACGTAAAAGATATGTAAGATATTGAGAAAGAGATGTAGGGGTTGTGAAAGAAGAGGTGAGAAGTGAAAAATAATGTCTGAAATTTAGAAGAGGAAAGAAGTGAAAAGAAGCACTTATGTCTGCAAAAAAACAAACATAAACATCTGCCCTCCTGCAGACAAAAGAAGTGAAAAGAGGAAAAAAGTGATTATTGGGAAAAAACAAACGACACCTAAGAGTTGCATTTTGCAATTAACGCTCGTCGCTTACCTCTTGTCCTATTTTTTTACACACTGGTCAGACCTATGGTATTTAAGTGGGGTTGCAAGATGGATCTTAGTCTTAATTAGTAATTAATTGGGTAGTTAATTCTTTTAAGAATGTAATTATCGAAAATACTAGAATTGAACTTTTTATGTTCTGATTAATTGTGTTATTGCAACATAATTCGTAAACAAAGTTGTTTTTCTTTGAAAAACAAACTTAGTCTCTTTTCCTAGTAAGAAGAGTGAGACTTATACCTATCTTTTCTCCTTAGTTGACAAACTAAGATAGGATTACAAATTGATAAACTCATTTATGATCTTTCATTACCATTTTGTGGTCTAGAGATAATTGAAAGATAGAATATTTTGTGTAACTGGAAACATTGTGTTTAGCGCTACCAAAATAAATAGCATCGTGCACTTGTCACGATGTATGAGTTTAAACCGCAAAGAGTAAAGAAATTACTAGCATATTTGCTAGGTAATCTTCTTGGACACTTATTATTCCTAAAGTGCTAATTACCCTTGGGGCTATGTAGACGATAAAGGAGGAATTACATGCTAAAGATTCAAGTTAATTGAATGAAAGAATGGCTAGTCCATTGTCTACATAAGCAGAACCTCATATACTCTGCTCAATACCTAAGTACATGCTACTCGTAGGCAATTGAAGAGAATAGGAAAGTATATAAAACTGCTATATGCTTTCTACTGGAAATGTAACACTTACAATGTTGACAAATCCAGTGGGAGTTTGCATTTTATGACTGAAATATCATTCATGTAATGTTGTCAATTTCAGTGGGAGCTACGGGATTTATTTCATGTTAGTCACCTATATCATTTCAAACTAGCTTTGAAATAATCCATTACTTCCCGAATATGAACAACCATTGCTTAAGGGAAAATTGCATTTTATTTTATAAGATAACACGTTGCCTTCCTGCTGTCGCTTCTTGAAACGTTATCTATAGAATAATAATCCACAATTCCTTATTATGGTTCTAAAACTACTTATGATATATATGACATTATCATATTATTTGAACAATCAATCACGTGTTGCTTGTTTTCATAATATGATGTTGTACCTTACACAAGTGGGAGAAATCTCAAAGTGTGTGCAAGGAACAACAATATTATTGGTATCTCTTGACCGCAAGGTAAGAAACTAAGAAATCTACTAGGACTTAAACACGTTAGATGTTTAATGCCCTACTACATGTAAATAAGAATTCTACTAGGACTTAAACACGTGAGCTGTTTATCGCCCTACTACATTCTACTAATAATTCTACTAGGACGTGAACACGCTAGATGTTTGTTGCCCTACTTCATTCAAATGTCATGATATAGTGTAAAGATACTTCAACATTTGACTACATATTTTAGTCAACATAATTATGGTTATATGATAATGATCATAATTTCGAAGTATAAAATTAGCTTGAAATTACTATAGAACTCAAGTGTTTGCGTTTGTAATTACTTTTGTTAGTATAATTATGCTTACATGTTAAGACATAATTATAAAGTAGTTGAATTAATCAATGACTTATAACCTAAAGTATATATAGTAAATGTGTTATGTCTTCTAGTTAACACATAAACATAAGGCCTTTGAATTATTCAAAGACTTATAATGTATTATTGACATGTTCTGTTTTATTGTAAACACATGAACATATAATACTTGAACAGTTCTGTCTTCTTGTGAACACGTGAACATAAGGTTCTTGTATTGTTCAATGAATATACATTATTGCATGCACTTGGTTCGTAAATATTTTATATGTAATTTGCCTTGACCTAATTGACAAGTATTTGGTCCAAAGAGAATTAAGTTATCTATAGAATTCTGATATAGTTTCACAATTCTTATATCTCATAGGATACCACTTCATCATGGTATATCTAATGTGTTGGATCAAACCTTATTCATAAAGTTTGGTTCCTGATAGCTTTAATTGCTCTACCTCCAAAACATATCAAGGTTAGAAATTGCGTGTGTCATGGATACACTCAATATAGTTCAAACCTAGAAGGTATTCAAGACAACCCATAACTAAAAATCCTAATTCATTAGGGATTTGAGGTTTTACCACTCAGACCAATTGAATCCTAAATCCTTTTGGATTTTGATTTTTCTTCATTTCCTAGCTTGAAGATTGAAGTTTTGGTGTTCTTCCTAGCTTGACGAAACACAAAACTATTGCTAGAACTTTTAGTTACAGAGTGATACTAAATTAGAGTTTTTCTATAAACTCTAATTTGAGTTGCTGGAAGGAATTCCATTATGTCTTGATTTAAGTTCTTAATTTGTTAAAATCTTATGAAGCATTTTATTAACAAATCTTGAGATGAGAACTTACAATGTATTTTGTGGTTCTCCATAAAGAACAATTTATTGTTGCTTAAATACTTAGTATTTAGAGAATTGTCTCTACTTACAAAAGTAAGTGGGAGTATATACATATCTCAAAGTTTTTTGAGAACAAAATACTTAACCTTCTAAAATCTACTTATTAATGTCATACTAAGGTTAAACATGAAAATGTTGACCGAAGTATAATGATTACTCTCATTCATAAATCTGAAAGGATGCCTCATCACTTGAGTGATATTTTATATCAATGCTGAGGGATATAAGTTAGAAGATTATTGTAAATCAGCTAACTACTAAAATATATTATCACATCTTGAATCTGATAAATGTTTTAGAACTATGAATGATAAGATGCAGTCCTTTAAAGGCAAATTGAGTTTTGAGCTTGATTGTTATTTCGCCTAACAGTTAACCTATGAGGTTGGAATGAGTTTCTTTTAAAGAAAGACTCACAAGGACAAAATTGTATACATATTAATGTTTGGCATTTAATAAGAAGTTTTTAATCATACTTAAGCAATTGACTGTGATTAAATTTTCTTATATAATGCATGCATTAATTATATAAAGATATTTAATTGTCATACATGTGATTTGTATGTTGAATATGACAATTAAATTTTATAACTCTTTCTTTATGATTACCTTTTGCGAGGACGATGTGTAATCAAAAGGGTTATGAATTTATATTATCTTTATGTAGTATACAAAATTTAAGCAATCCATTTTTGGATTGGATCATGCATCTAGGAGCTAAGATCTTGAATTTAATTACAATATGATTCTGATTAAATTAAGACAACTCTTGAGTACATCTGACATTGAGTGGGAGCAATGTGTTTTTCTTTAAAATTTACAGGTTGAAGATATCATTCTATTTAAGCTAGATATTGATCCTTAAGCTTAGAATGAAACTTCACTTGGAATTTAAGGAATAAAGCAAACAACCTTGGAATAGATGTTTATATGGAATAAACAAATGCGGAAAATAAGTCTGACACAAATGCAATATATCATTTGAGCAAGTCTTAAAATGGTATATTTCACTTGAAATAATTTAATACATGGATAGAAACCTTATGTTGTTTTAACTAAGGATTCATCATGTATATATTATATTGTGTATAAGACTAGTTGTTGCTTTTGTACAAGAACAAAATGAGCTGACAACAACAATATCTAATTGAGAGTGTTTAGATTATTGTTTTATAAATGTTTACGAATTATAAAGCATAGTGTTGTATAAGTACAAATGATGCTAGAGGATTATTTATACTAGTTATAGTAGGATTTTATCATTTATGATAAATCTGCTAACTAGTTGTGCTCAACATAGAGCATTGTTGCATTACACATTAATGAATGAGAATACTTTACACTTTTAGAAACTGTAAAGATGATTGTCATTATGTCGTTGATTTCTAATACCTCATGCAAGGTAAGACGACATCTCCATACTATAATTCTTGCAATAGTATGAGCATATGAGATAAGACACTCATCTTATATTTCAAATCACTCACTATATGTGATATTTGAAATAAGTATTCGGAAAGTTTACTCAGATAACTATTTAGTTTTTCTTTTAAAGAAAGGTTGAGAATGTTGGAAACATTAGGGTTCAACTTACTAAATGAGTTTCATGCATATCTGTTTTAGTATTTGGATAATTGGGATTGAAAGACAGTTTTTACTTTATGATGAATAAAGATACTTGGTATTTGTTATTCATTCATATAATAATTGTTATCCTATATTTGTATGTTTAATCCTTGAATGATTAAGTTCTGTTATGTGTGGATATCACTTTTTGTAAGTATACGCAAAACGCTATCTGAACAAGGTAGTTATAAAAGCTATATTTCGGAGTGATGTGAAGCAGCATCCACAACACTTGTAGTCAATAAAGGATTTGTTACTCCACTTGATATGTGCAGAAAGATACCATGGCGCCTCTCCAGATTTAATAAGATAATTGTTTGGCCAAACCCAAAGGGTAATGCAAGATGATTCTTGATTACATTTGGTATATCTGAATTAAAATCTATAACGAGATTCTAAATGATTAAACTATATGGAATGATTTAAGATCCATAATCCATGGTTTAACGGTATCTATAACAAAGGATGATTAGAGCAAGACATTGAATGACCATGCTACTGAGAAACTTTTACGAAACTATTCTCTCAGACACTTTTAGTTAAAAAGCGAGTGAGAGCGTTTGCTAGGCATTTCCGTCGTTAGTTTTGTGTGCCATTCGACACACCAAATCCCAAGTGGGAGCTGTTGGTTTGTGGGAGTTAAAACCACACGTAAACGACTAGAAGTGTGTGAGCCGATGGGGGCACACACGTTAAACACGAGAGTACGTGATGAACGTATTAAATACTTGAATACGTATACCCGTTAATGCATGTGCTTGACCCGATCCACTTGTACGATCCATGGGCTGTTTTAGCCATTACTTGGGTCGGTTTAAGAGAAGCCTTGGGCCTAGTCTCATTAAACGAATCGGGCAAGGGAATGTAGTGTTTGTTTGTTTGTTTCTTGTCATTCAAGCTAAAAGCCCAAACAAGAGTTGGTTTGTGAGGCTATAAAAACAAACACAACACATCTCAACTTAGAGGATATTATACGAGAAAAGAGATATCTCTAAATCAGAAGACGATTCATGCATATCTCTTATATACGATATATATAATCCCTATAAAGTCAATTGACATAATATATCATAATAGAGAATACATGTGCATGATATCCCACTAGATGCAATGGCAGTACTTGTATTCATTATGCATGTGCGCATGATATTTTATGGATGCATGACATGTATGATAAAACAAATTCATGCAATGTGTTATCCTTATCAGATGATATCGGGTATTAATTGGTTACTGTTCATCGAAGAGTTTAGTTCTCGGATAAGAAGCAAGCTTTGGTTCTTGGGTTTTCTTGTTCGTGTGGTATTCAAGTTATCAAGGGGTTGATTGGTTTATACGTTCTTGACTAGCATTTATCGAACGTACTTGGTTTAAGTGTTTGTGTGTGATACTCATTGAGGCATCTATTTTAGGTGCTTAGTTTCGTATTGATTTTATTGTCCGTTATTAAAGTCCAATTGCCAAGCAAGGTTAGGTTTTCTTTATCCCTTTTAATTAATTAATATTGTATTAATTATTTGTTTATTAATTACGTGCTTAACATAATTGCGTTAACTAGATCCTTATCCGTTGCGTACTCGTAGAGGTTAATTGGTTAACTTGTTCTAAAATCCCAACACTACTTCCAATCAAATTACCAAAGATCAAGATTACTTTTTGACCCGTGAAATCTTTGGTATTGTGATCTAGCATTTGATGGACGATTTTTAACATCTAGTGAAAAAATCCCAAGCTTGAAAGCAGTCAATGATCATGTATCGTTTGTAAATTCTCAAAAGCTGTAAATATTGCAGGCACATGTTGACACATTTATAACAGCGGAATTAAATTAAGAGACAAGCAAGAAGCTAGAAGGAACAATTACAAGATAGAATTAAGAGAGTTAAATGGGTCGCTAAACCAATCTAGCCAAGTAAAAGAAATGTTTTTACTTCTACTCGAGATCCAATTAAATGTCGAAAGCTTGACCTCGTTTACGTTGTTAGTTGTAAAGTAATCATAAACTATTCAACATGACATGTTATTCCCATTTGATTAATCAATACTATTAAAGTTAACTATCAATGGTCTATTAATGTTCCCAAATATTAATGTAAATCAGATCTTATTTATTAGTTCTATTAGTTATAACACTAGTCATAAATCCCATGACTGTTGCAAGCAGCAAATCGGGCTTTCTTGTGCTATCTTATTTATTAGTTCTATTAGTTATAACACTAGTCATACCATACCTCTTGATCTAACCACATATTAGCCATGTCTGTTGCAAGAAGAAAATTGGGCTTTCTAGTTATTGTTGTTTTCTGTCTATTAGTACCTATTGATTCTTGGGGAAAAATTGAGAAACACGTTGCGCTCTTTGTCTTTGGTGATTCGCTTTTCGATCCTGGAAATAACAACTACATTAACACCACTGCTTCTTTTCAGGCGAATTATTGGCCATACGGTGAATCGTACTTTAGTCCTCCAACTGGGAGGTTCTCTAATGGCCGTCTCATCCCTGATTTCATTGGTGTGCATTGTCACTATTTCAACTTTTGTTTGTCCTTTTTCTCTGTTAGTTATCTCCTTACTATATATACCTTTTGGTATGACGCAGCTGATTATGCAAGATTACCTCTCATTCCGCCGTATTTAGAGCCTGGAAATAATGAATTTACGTACGGAGCAAACTTTGCCTCAGCAGGAGCCGGTGCCTTGATTGACACTCGTGCTGGATTTGTATGTATTTCATCCCTTTTTATGGTTATGTAAAATGGTCAATGTTCATGTCGGTTAGCATATCTGGATAATTTTGTGCACTTGTGTAATATATTTGTTGGATAATTTTGTGCTTTTCATGTATGGTCAGGTGGTTGATCTTCTAACTCAGTTAAGGTACTTAGGAGAGGTAGAAAATAATTACAGGAAGAATTTAGGCAATAGAGAAGCCCGACAGTTGTTATCTAGTGCTGTCTACTTAATTAGTTGCGGAGCCAATGACTACGGTACCTTTGTCGACAACAATCTCAGTATCTACCGTTTGTTTACAAATGAGCAATACACGGACATGGTTATTGGAAACTTGACTAAAGTCATCAAGGTTACAATCTCTATAATTGACTTTTTATTTGTCAAAAACAAATCTATATGTTTCTGTTCTTGATTATGGTTTTGCTTAACAGGGCATACACAAAAAAGGAGGAAGAAAATTTGGATTTCTAACGGTCCCACTTGCAGGATGTTTTCCAGTCATTCGGAGTTCACAACCTGGAAATATTTGCAACAAAGAGGTCGATGATATTATTAGACTACACAACCGAAAACTTGCCAGAAAATTAGAACATTTGGAGAAGCAATTAGATGGATTTATGTATGCAAAATTCGACTATTCAACCGCCCTTAGCAATAGAATGAACAACCCTTCAAAATATGGTACTCATGAGAATTATCATAATTGCTTCGTGTTTATAAGAGTTATTTTCTTAAAACTATGTGTGTTTTGACATGAAGGTTTCAAGGACGGAGAGACAGCATGTTGTGGAACTGGTCCTTTTCGAGGGAACTTCTGCTGTGGAGGGAAGAGAGGAACAACGGAGTATGAATTATGTGATAATGCTACAGAGTTTTTATTCTTTGACTTTGCACATCCAAACGAATTGGCAAATCGCCAACTTTCAGAGATGTTTTGGAAAGGAGATTTCGTGGTCACCGGGCCTTACAATTTGCAAGCACTCTTTAAAGGTACACTTTTTTTCCTACGCTGTTTATTATATCTTTTGGGAAATTTGCTTATTGTAAGGCCCGGTGATATGAAGCATATATCGGGTGATAGGATAGCTGACTTGCATCACTAATTAGTTTGGTTTACCTGTGCATCGGGTGTCTTTGACACGAGTAATTATATTTTGGCTGAATTGACGAATATCAATTTGTGACGATAACAACTACACCTGCTTTTACCGAGTTATGTATATGTTTATCTACCACATTATTTCTCGCTTAGTTTTAAAGAGTGGGTGATTCCGCGCGTTGCTGCGGAAGTGTTGTGGCCCAGTTATATTTTTATGTAGCGGTCCTTTAAAGTTTAATTATGTTACATCGTTAGTCCTCGAAAGACCTAGTTTGCAAAGACAATTAAACCTTAGGGACTATTTTCGTTAAATGGCTATACATACTAATTAATGCTACAAAGGACTTAGTTTGCAAGGACAACTAAACCTTAGGGACTATTTTTGTCAAACTGCTATAGATAGTATTTAATGCTACATCACATTCCTGCCTTTTAGTATATATATAAATGAGTGTGGAAACCCACGAGATGCAGCGGGATTGGCTTCAAAGGACTTACTTTGTAGCGACACTTAAACCTTAGGGACTAATTTTGCCAAGTTGCTATAGTTAGCAATTAATTCTACATGACTTACCTTGCAACGCCCCTTAAACTTTAGGGACTATTTTTGCCAGATTGCTATAGTTAGCAATTAATGATGCAGGACTTATTTTGCAGCGCCACTTGAACCTCAGGGACTATTTCTGCCAAGTTGGGAAAGTTTGCATTTAATGCGTGCTTGTTACTGTTTTCTTCCCCGTATTTCTGCCAAGTTGGGAAAGTTTGCATTTAATGCGTGCTTGTTACTGTTTTCTTCCCCAATGTTTAGTATATATATATAATATATAATTAGCTAACGCCTCTTTCTTTCACATCGTATTATATTGTGCAGGTTCATAAGAGGAGCAAGCTGGTTTGGTTGTTATTGCGAGGTTAGGTCTTGAATAAGTTATGGATTTATCTTCTAAACATTGAACATGTAATTTTGATTCATTATTCATGACTTGCACATGAAAAATGACGAGTTAACCTGTAGTTTGTTTTGGCCGCAAGTTGCGAAGTTAGACCTACGGATCTTTAGGTGTTTTTCTGTTAATTTGTTGGTATGTTTGGGCTAGTCAGCGGACCCGGTCAGGACTCTAAGTGTGCATAATTTTTTTTAAGAATAAAGTAAAGAAAATGAGCTAAAATGTATTATTTCATTAAAACTAGTAAACAAAATTCAGAGAACATATATTTCTTTTGATGTATTGGTCGACTAACTAAACACGACATTTTTTTTTGTTTGACACAAAATATCGAGACTAAGTTCATTTGGGAGAAATCAATAACTTTAACGGAAATTTACACTAAGCGGCAAATATCCATTGGGTTCTCGTGAACCCCCGGGAACCCTCTAGGTCCGCCCCTGGTGGTCAATGATAACAACAATAAGGTTGGCTTACTTGTCAATGATTATTTTACAAGAGTTATTAGGTTCAAACCTCGCTAGTCAGGCATCTTAGTTGACTTAGAAAAGCAACGAAAATAGTCACATGGATACTTCAACTAGACTGCATATACTATATACTCCTTCCGTCCCAAAATTTATGTCCATTTTGACTTTTTCAATCAAACTTTAACCTTAAATATATCTTTTTGTATTATATGATACTGGATGCAAAATATATAAATGAAATTGGATTTTAAATGTATTTTCATTGATATAACTTTCATCGAGTTTATATAATAAAAATATATATTTAAGGTTAAAGTTTGTTTGAAAAAGTCAAAATGGACATAAATTTTGGGACGGATGTGGTATGAGTTCATGACTTGCCCTTTCTAACAAACCTTAAAAAAAAATAAAAACTATATATATCCTTGTGTTCTAATTTGGTTATATGAGTGGTTTATTGACTACTTAATACATGTCTAAAACAACACATAAAATTAGACATTTAAATGTTGGGAACCATAAATTGCGAACCATCCTATAAAAATTAATAACAAAAAGATTTCCGAACGGTTCTCTATTTGCACAATACATGTGCACTTTTTTTAGTTTTAATTTATCATGAAACGAAGAGCTATGTTTAAGAAGCAAAAATATTATTGAAGATTAATGCATGTTTGAATCATAGTTTTTAAGATCTTGATTATGATTTTAGGATTTTACTATTTTATGATACTACAAAGCAAATAAGATCTGAATCTCATATAGGATCTTAGCAAGCTTAAGATCTTATAGGATCCTGATTTTTACAGTAGAATCTTAAGATATAATTCGATCCAATCTTACTTTTCTCGAACCACAAACTAAGAAACTATAAAGTTATGGATTATGTTTTTATAGAACTTAAAAAACAACATGTGAATCTTCTTAAACATTTCATATTCATAATTTTATACAACATTTTCATAAAATAATTGGTAGATTTTGAATATATTACAAAAAGGGTTTTGGCTGCTAAATAGATGTGTATTTTACCAAATGTATCGTTTTGGTACGTGTGCTAATTTCCGGTCCACTTTATGTTGTCTACTTTCATCTTTTGTACCATTTTGCACACAACTTTACAGGCAACCGGCTAATCTTTTAAAAAACCGGCTAAAATCCTACGCATCTCTGACTTAATTTGACTCTATATTAAAAGACCAAAACGTTTTCCCTTTTCATTATTAAAAGACCAAAACGTTTTCCCCCTTTTCACCTTAAAAACCCTAACCCTAATTTCCAATTTCCGTATGATCTGATCAACAAAAATGCGACTAACGGTCAATTTTCACCACGATGGTACTTTCACACTATCGCCACTCATGTATGTTGAAGGGGATGTTTCTACGATTCATAATATAGACTTCATTGGGATGACAGTTATTCGTTTGTCCAAGATGCTCAAAGGATGTTGTCAGTTCCCCGTTAAAGGTATGTATTATCACACTCCTGGTAAAGAGTTTAGTAATGGTTTGAAGGAATTTAAGAATGATATAGATTTAGCAGACTTTATTGCCATAGGTGTTAAGAATGGTAATATTATTGATATGTATTTGGAACATCATGGGTATGCTTTATCCCATTGGGTACAAACTGAGCTTGGGTTTGATGAGATACCAGATGAGGATGTAGAGATGGAAGACTTAACAGATTATGGGGTTAGTGATTATGTAGGAGAAGATGATGTAGAGATACCATATAAGACCATTAAGGACTCATTTCTGAATAAACTATGCAGTGGTAATTTTATAAGTGATCATGATAAGAATAATAGTGTTGCTGATGTAGGAGAAGGTAGTGATAAGGAGATTGATTTGGATGATGAAAATGTTGACAAGAAATATAAAATCAGTGCTGGTGTAATTTATCCAGAATTTGATCCAAGTCTTCCTTGGAATGAAATGAAACCAACACTTGGGTTGAGGTTTGAACATCCTGAACAACTCAAAGACTGTTTGTCAAATTATGGAGTTGCTAATGGATACCAGCTGTGGTATAAAAGGAATGATTATAGGACTTTGCATGTTATGTGTGGAAGGGATCTTGAAGAGGGTAGGAGTGGAGGTAAGAAAGGGAAGAAAGGTGATTGGGACTATAAGGAAGCTAAGGGTGTTAAGATTGGTTCACCAACTAAGAAAGGGAAATCTGAGGGTGTTAAGATTGGTTCACCAAATAAGAAAGGGAAGGATGCTAAGGTTGCATCACCAAGTAAGAAAGGGAAGGATGCTAAGGTTGCATCACCAAGTAAGAAATGCAAGGGTAAGGTTGTTCAGTCCAATTCACCATCAAGGAAAGGCAAGGGTAAGGCTGCGAAGGCTACTAAAAAGAAGACTGAAAAGGGTAATTGTTGCACATTTAAGCTTTGGGCTTCTTGCATGCAAGGTGAGAGCTCATTTCAAATAAAAACACTCATTCCACACCACACTTGCTCTAGGAACTTTGATTTAGGTGCACTAGTAACCTTTAAATGGATTGTAAAACAGTTTACTTATAAAATACTTGAGGATTCAAGTATTAGCTATAGGAGCATTAGAGATCAAATAAAAAAGAAATTCTTGATCAATGTGAGTGTTGGTCAGTGTAAAAGAGCTAAGCAAAGGGCCCTATTTGATCATGAAGGTGGTTTTATTGAGCATTATAGTAGACTATGGGATTATAGGAAGCAAATACTAGACACCAATCCAGACTCTTCAGTCCATATGCATGTAGAGGAGAAGGATAATGATAAGATACACTTCAAAAGATTTTATGTCTGTTTTAAGGCAATGAAAGAATGATGGACTAAAGGCTGTAGAAAAGTAATAGGGCTTGATGGATGCTTTTTTAGAGGAACATGCAGGGGTGAGCTATTGACTGCCATGGGTAGAGATGGGAACAACCAAATGTTTCCTATAGCTTGGGTTGTGGTCAACATTGAAAACAATGATAATTGAGAATGGTTTTTAGCTTTTTTATGTGAAGATTACAAATGCACCAGGGTGCCTATATGACTATCATTTTTGATGGTCACAAGGTAGAATTCATAATATTGTTCATTCTGTTTAACTTATGATCATTTGAATATTTTATCTGTTTAACTTAGCATCTGTATTCTACTATATGATCATTACAGGGTTTGATGGAAGCTGTAAAGACCATGCTACCATATGCAGAGCACAGGCAGTGTGCTAGGCACATTTATGCCAACTTCAAAATAAGTGTAATGGTCTGCATTACAAGAGTTTGTTTTGGGCTGCAACATCTACAACAATACAACATGTCTTCTACAGCAAGATGAACCTCATAGGTAACATTGATCCTGAAGCAAAATAATGGCTCTTTGACAGGAACCCAAACACATGGTGTAGGGCATTTTTCAAGATGGATAGAGGTTGTGCAGCATATGAGTGGCATCTCTGAGTCTTATCACAATGCAATAGGTATTGCTAGAGGTAAGCCAATTATTACCATGTCAGAAGAGATTAGAGTGTACTTAATGCAAAGGCTATGTAGCATGAATAAGTTAGCCTCTAATGTTGTTGACAACATCACACCTTCAATTAGGAAAGAAATTGAGAGATTGAAGAACACCCAAAGATTATGGATAACCTATGCTTGTGGTGGTAATATGTATGAAGTTATTACGGGAGATGAATCCTTTTGTTCTTTTTTTTGGGTCAGGTGGTTGACCTTCAAACACAGCTAAGGTACTTAGGAGACGTAGAAAACAAATACAGGGAGAATCTAGGTGACACTGGAGCCCGACAGTTGCTATCTAGTGATGTCTACTTGTTTAGTTGTGGAATAAATGACTACAGTAGATTTGTCGACAGCAATGTCAGCAATACCATTGAGCAATACACGGACATGGTTATTGGATCCTTGATTAACGTCATCAAGGTTACAACCTTTATAATTTACTAGAATATTTGTTTGAATTCAGGCTAGATATATATTATTTTGTTGTTGATCCTGCTATTGCTGGACAGGGAATATACGCAAAAGGAGGAAGAAAATATGGGTTTGTGACTGTCCCACTTTTAGGTTGTTCACCGAGCTTTCGGATAGCACAACCAGGAAATATTTGCAACAAAAGGATCGATGATATAGCTAGACTACACAATCAAAAAATTGCCATTAAACTAGAACATTTGCAAAAGCAATTAGAAGGATTTATGTATGCAAAATTCGACATTTCAGCCGCTATTATCTGTAGAATGAACAACCCTTCGAAATATGGTACTCATGAGAACCATCATGGCATCATCATTGCTTCCTGTTTCTAAAACTTATTCCCTTACAACTATGTGAAATTTGACATGAAGGTTTCAAGGACGGAGAGAGAGCATGTTATGGGAGTGGTCCTCTTCGAGGGAACAACAGCTGTGGAGGGAAGAGATGAACAACGGAGTATGAATTATGTGATAATGCTACTGAGTTTTTATTCCTTGACTCCGCACATCCCAGTGAACTGGCATATCGTCAATTTTCAGAGATGTTTTGGAAAGGGGATTCCGTGGTCACCATGCCATACAACTTGCAAGCACTCTTTAAAGGTATGATATTGTCTATTCTTTTCTTTATTATGAATTAAACGCATGAATGTTTAGAACCACTTTGAGTTGATAGTGGTGTTGTCAGTAGTTTGAGGCGCATATTGGGTGACAGGATTGACTTGCCTCACTCTATATATATGATTGACTTGTGCAAATCGGATGTGTTTGATTATTTGTTACATTTTGGTTGAATTGTATACATGAAGTATCATCTTTTCTAACGGCATTTAAGACACTGTATATCACTCATCTTGATTATCTAACACTTGTTTCTTTGAAATCTTCTTGTACTTGTGCAGAATAATTAGAGAAACAAGGTTAGATTGTGATGGTGAAGTTGCGGATAGAACATAAATACACTTGGAACCCCAAGTTTAGCTTTTGAACTTTAAATATTTATGTATGAATCGTTTCTTTGAATAATGGTTTATGCAACACGAGTGAGACTATTTTACTTCTTGTTAAACCAACTAGGTTTTTCATGGAACCATCACACGTTTGTGCAAGTTCTTTGTTGCTGATCAATTGTTTAAACTGGGACAATTTCCGGAACTAGGGTCTAGGTTGCTACATATATATTTTTCCACCGGTTTTTTTAGCAATGGTTTCAAAACTAACAATATTACCATCAAAGTATTGAGGGATATTGGATTTCACTATGACTACTTCCAATCGAATTACCAAAGATCAAGATCGCTTTTTGACCCATGAAATCTTTGGTATTGTGATCTAGCATTTGATGGACGATTTTTAACATCTAGTGAAAAAATCCCAAGCTTGAAAGCAGTCAATGATCATGTATCGTTTGTAAATTCTCAAAAGCTGTAAATATTGCAGGCACATTTTGACACATTTATAATAGCGGAATTAAATTAAGAGACAAGAAAGAAGCTAGAAGGAACAATTACAAGATAGCCAAACCAATCTAGCCAAGTAAAAGAAATGTTTTTACTTCTACTAGAGATCCAATTAGATGTCGAAAGCTTGACCTCGTTTACGTTGTTAGTTGTAAGTAATCATAAACTATTCAACATGACATGTTATTCCCATTTGATTAATCAGTACTATTAAAGTTAACTATCAATGGTCTATTAATGTTCCCAAATATTAATGTAAATCAGATCTTATTTATTAGTTCTATTAGTTATAACACTAGTCATAAATCCCATGACTGTTGCAAGCAGCAAATCGGGCTTTCTTGTGCTATCTGTTTTTTGTCTATCAGTACCTACTGATTCTTGGGGAAATATTGAGAAACACGTTGCGCTCTTTGTTTTTGGTGATTCGCTTTTCGATTCTGGAAATAACAACTACATTAACACCACTGCTTCTTTTCAGGCGAATTATTGGCCATACGGTGAATCGTACTTCAGTCCTCCAACTGGGAGGTTCTCTAATGGCCGTCTCATCCCTTATTTCATTGGTGTGCATTGTCGCTATTTCAACTTTTGTTTGTCCTTTTTCTCTGTTAGTTATCTCCTTACTATATATACCTTTTGATATGACGCAGCTGAGTATGCGAGATTACCTCTCATTTCGCCGTATTTAGAACCTGGAAATAACGAATTTGCGTACGGAGCAAACTTTGTGTCAGCAGGAGCCGGTGCCTTGATTGACACTCGTGCTGGATTTGTATGTATTTCATCCCTTTTTATGGTTATGTAACAAACATGATCCTTAAAATGGTCAATGTCCGTGTCGGTTAGCATATCTGGATAATTTTGTAATGTGCACTTGTTGTGTAATATATTTGTTGGATAATTTTGTGCGCTTTTCAAATCTGTAATACTACTCAGGATCTCAAGGGAAGTAGGAAGCTGAAGCCAGGAGCTTTAAGTCTGTACGTGGGCAATAGTCAACGCGTATGAGTTGAAGCTATTGATGTTTTTCATTTATGTCTCCCTAGTGGATTAGTGATTGTTTTGAACGATTGTCATTTTGCTCCCTCTATTACTAGAGGAATTATTTCAGTTTCACGTTTTTCTATACGTTTGATACTTGAACATTGACCCGTATATCTTGACCCATTTTGCATGAAACCTGATTACTCTCTAATTGAGATCCATTGGCCGGTTTATCCAATGTGGGTCGTTTGGTTAGTTATGGGCTAATTGTAATTGTATTGGAATAAAGAATACATGTTGCTTGGAGGACAAGTTTAAAGCCCAAGAGTTCCAGGTCTTTGAGACTATATATACTCGATCATAGGGTCATTGTTTCTCACGCATATACTCTATTATTCCCAGCATAACACACGATCAATCTCCATCAGGTTTCCTAGTTGATCATAACCCTAAATCCGATTATGGTTTGAAACGATTTGATTAACTCAAGAACTCTAACTTGCTTCATTTTATTCCAAGGTGTTTGTGGGGTTTTAAGTTCTTGGTTCTCAGTTATTCCTAGTCGATTAGAAGCTGCCAAGTGTGGGGTTAGTTTGATGTTTTTCCTCGGGCAGAAAAGATATACAAAAGTTATCGGATAGTTCTATCCGATATCATACAGAACTTGTTTTTGTTACAAATTGATTCCAGTACTACCAGTAGAAACAAGCCTACCAGTACTAACTTAGCACTACGAAACAAGCCTACCATTACTAACTTAGCACTACCAGTAGAAACAAGCCTACCAGTACTAACTTAGCACTACCAGTAGAAACTTTCCTACCAGTACTAACTTAGCACTATAGAGTCAGGATGTTCAGAGACCTTATGGGTGTACACTCCATACCTCCTAACCAATTACCAGGTGTGAACTAATCCCACAAGTGCACTAAATTTTCCAACAATCCTCCCAAAATTTAGTTCACTTCCTTTGCATGAAAAATTAAACATCAAACAAAACATGTGCATAAACGAAAATATCTTGAGGATTGAATTTCCATCTTAGTACATTACACGTTCAAATATTCGAGAATCAGTGTGTTCTAGGAATTGAACCCTTCAACCCATTTGAATACTTGAAGATAAAATACACACAAGTTTTCAAACACTTAAAATCTCCTGACACTAAACAGCCATGTGTCCATATCCAAATTCATAAATGTTGTAAGAGCCAAAAGTCCAAAGCTCCCTGAAGCGGCAAAACTTCAACATTCACATAGGTGGTACCTCTTTATTCATGCTCCTGCCAATCACTTTTTCAAAGAAATTAACCATTAAGAAGTAAAGACTTATCCCTCCTTTTCAGCAGGTTGTGAGCACAACATTGGGATGTATCTAAAACATGTGCTCAAGTCCACTGAATGTTCAGCTTTCCACATTGAACTCATCTCCTAAGTTTCCTCAAGAGGTAGTTAGGTGTCTTAGCATTCAGTGACTAAGTTGGACTTAAACCCATCCCTTTAGCAGACTTTAAAACCAAGTCTCTAGCTAATCCATTCATCAAGTGATCAACTAAATTTTGGTGAGATCCAACAAACTCTATAGATACCACCCCATTCATGATAAGCTCACGAATCATGCTATGTGAGCTCACGAATCATGCTATGTCTTACACCTAAGTGTCTAGACTTCCCATTGTACATCTGGCTATAAGCCTTTGCCAATGTAGCTGCACTATCACAACGGATAGAAATAGGTGCTATAGGTTTAGGCCATAATGGAATCTCAAGAAGCAAGTTTTTCAACCATTCAGCTTCTTTTCCAGTAGTTGCTAAGGCCACAAATTCAGATTCCATTGTTGAACTGGTGATGCAAGTTTGCTTTTTGGATGCCCAAGAAATTGCAACTCCACCAAGTAGGAATACCCAGCCACTGGTAGACGAATTGTCTTCAGTATTACTGATCCAACTTGCATCAGTGTATCCTTCTAATACTGAAGGATAACCAATATAAGAGAGACTATAGTCCATAGTTCCCTTCAGATACTTCGGTACCCTCTGAATTGCTTGCCAGTGATGAGCACTATGATTACAAGTATACCTGCTCAATTTACCCACTGCAAAAGCAATATCAGGTCTTGTACATGTCATGGCATACATTAGGCAGCCAATCACCTTGGAATATTTAAGTTGAGATACAGCCTTGCCATTATTAAGCATCAGCTTCTCACTTGTATCCATAGGAGTACTCACTGGAGTACAATCAGTGTGGTTGAATTTCCTCAGTACCTTCTCAATATAATGAGACTGAGTGATTGAAATTCCATTACTCTCATGCTTAATCCTTATACCAAGGATAACATCAGCCTCCCTCATGTCCTTCATGGAGAACCTTGATGACAAAAATTCTTTGTCAAGTCAACCTGATTTTGGTTAGTGCCAAAGATCAGCATGTCATCAACATATAGACAAATGATGACTCCTTTACCAGATTCATCAAATTTGCTATACACACATTTGTCACATTGGTTAAGAACATAACCACTAGATAAAACCACTTCATCAAATTTTTGATGCCATTGCTTAGGTGCCTGTTTGAGTCCATACAATGACTTAACCAGTTTACACACCTTGTTTTCATTACCAGGCATGATGAAGCCCGGAGGTTGGTTCATATAACCCTCCTCATCCAATTTACCATTTAAGAAAGTTGTCTTCACATCCATCTGGTGAATAATCAGATTGTGAATTGATGCCAAAGAAATCAGCAATCTAATGGTACTTATATGAGCCACTAAGGCATAAGTATCAAAGTAGTCAATTCCTGACTTTGTTTAAAGCCTTGAATGACTAGTCTTTCCTTGAAATTTTCAATAGTTCCATCTACCTTCATTTTCCTTTTGAAAATCCATTTGCAACCTAGAGGTTTGCAACCTGGTGGTAGATCAACCAACACCCAAGTGTTGTTGCCCATGATGGAATCCATCTCATCATTAATTGCTTCTTTCCAGAAAGCAAAATCATGGGACTTCATTGCTTCTTCAAATGTTTTAGGATCATCCTCAACAATGAAGCAATAGGAGTATTGGTCAGAGACCTCGTCCCTTGTTCCTTCAACTAAATATAATTGAAACTCAGGTCCAAATGACTTTGGAGTCATGACCCTTTTGCTCTTTATGTGTAAAGATTCAGGTCGCTGAACCACAACCTCATCAGGAGCCTTATTAGGGACCTTTGATACACCAATGTCATTAGGAATCGTTTGACTTGGTCTAGGGACTGATGAGAATCTACCCTCATAAAAAATTCCATCCATTGATTCAATTATTGAGTTAATTTAAACATATTCATTATGTTCTATAACATAGAATCTAAAAGCCTTGGAATGCTCAGCATATCCAACAAAATGCATTCAATGCCTCTTTCACCCAAAATTTTAAGCTTTGGATCAGGGAGTTTTACAACAACCCTACAACCCCAAACCTTGAGAAAGTTCAGGTTGGGTTTCCTTTTAGTCCAGAGTTCATATGGGGTCACCTTGTTCCTTTTATTAGGAACCCTATTTAATAAATAGCAAGCTATTAACATAGATTCACCCCAAAACCCTTGACTCGACCCTGAATAGGACAACATGGAGTTAACCATTTCTTTTAGTACCCTGTTCCTTTCAGAGATACCATTTTGTTGTGGAGTATAAGGAGCAGTTGTTTTATGGATTATACCAATTGACTGAAAATACTGAGTATCCATGTACTTACCTCCCCTATCAATCCTTAATCTTTTGATCAGGGACCCAAGTTGCAATTCAACTTCAGTTTTAAACACTTTGAATTTATCTAATGCTTCATCCTTTATCCTTAGTATGTAACAGATAGACATAACAAAACCTAGAAGCATTATCAATAAATGTCACAAAGTACTTCTTATTCCTCAAAGAGGGAATGGCATGCAGGTCACACAGGTCACTGTGTATGAGCTCTAAGAGCTTAGTTTCACGTTTAACACCCTGAAAATGTTTCTTAGTTATTTTGGTCAACATGCAAGTCTTACACTTTTCAGTGTTCATGTCAAATGCAGGGATTAACCCATCCTTAGACATATCTTGCAACCTTTTATAGTGTACATGGCCAAGCCTAGCATGCCATAAGGTAGAGTCAGTCAAGTCAATGGTGGTCACAAAGGCTGAATTATCACATTCATTAACAATATTAAGCCTGAACATTTGGTTACACAAATAGCCAAAACCAATAAACACATCATGCTTAGATAGAACAAATTTATAAGATTCAATAACTTGTTTATATCCATGATTATTCAAAACACTACTTGAAACCAAGTTTTTCCTTATATCAGGAACATGAATAACATTAAACAAAGTTACAATCTTTCCAGAACTAAACTTAAGATCTACACAACCACGACCATGCACCAAGGCTGTTGACTCATTTCCCATGTGAATAATAGAACCATCATTCAGTGACTCATAAGTCTTGAACTAGCTTCTATCTTTGCACACATGAACAGTTGCACCAGAGTCAATCCACCACGTAACATCATCATCCTGCAAATAGTTTGATTCAGATACATATGTAACATAATAAATCTGAAGAGATTCATTAAACATATTCTGACCTTTTAGGGACTTGGCTGAACCACCACTCCCTGATCCACTAGTGCCTGATCCATTGGCTTTACCATGCACTAAACTTAACACCTTTGCAATCCCTTTTAATGTGACCAGTTTTGCCACATTTCCAACAAGTAGGTGTTGCCTTCTTGTTAGGATCTGCCCTTGTATTATCATGATGTTTACGTTTGCCTTTGTTGTCATTGTACCTGGTGGAGTTGTTATGCTCCACCATATTGACAACAGATGCACCAGTAGCATTGCTACTCTTTGGCTTGTCATTATCCTGCACCCTGAGAGATTCCTCAATGCGCAGATGACTGCTCAAGAGTTAACTCCTCCTTCTTATGTTTCAAGGTATGCTTGAAATCTTTCCAAGAAGGGGGAAGTTTATCAATGACACAAGAGACTGAAATAGCCTCATCCATGTGCATATTGTGTTGTGTAAACCTTCCAAGTATACCAAGAAGTTCATTGTATTGTTCCATAACTGGTCTTGAATCAGTCATTTTGTAATTTGTGAAATTACTTACAAGGAACTTCTTACTTGATGCATCCTCAGCCATATATTTTGCATCCAAGAAATCCCATAGTTCTTTAGAAGATTCAAAATTCTGATAAATGTCAAAGAGTGAATCAGACATACCATTGAGAATTAAGCCTCTGCAAATGTAGTCATCATTCTCCCATTTGCTCCTCCTCCTTATCTGTTCCACTGTAGCATCATCCTCATCATCAGGAATAGGTGTAGTCAGAACATAGACCACACTCATGCTTGACAGCAAGAAGCGCATCTTCTTCTGCCATCTCCTAAAGTCCACCCCTTCAAACTTGTCCAGCTTGGCAAAGTTTGAAGCCATGTATTTCATTGCAGCAGTAGCCATTGATTATCATAAAATAGTTTACCTTGATTGTTGGTGGTAAAGTGCCCAAAACAGGGTGAAGATAATCAATAGCAAACCAAATACCAATACAGGTTACCGGATATCACTAGGAATCGTGTTATCACTTTCCAAACTAAACTATTCGACCCCAATGCATGGGTATCATGAATATCTATTTGGGATAAGACCAAATGTGTGTTAGTGATTTAGGCACAAATCAATAACCCTTTTGCCTACAAGTGTTTTTGTTTTCTGTATATCTTTCATGCATAATTAGATTTCCCATTTATAGGAAATTACTTTTAACTAGTCAAATGGAATTATGAGGATTAATCGGCCTATTAATCGCCTCATAATTATTCCCATTATAGCTGATAGTGGTTACATGACCAATTAAACGTGGTCATTATGCAGTTGAAACTGCCACTTGAATAGGTCAAAGCCTGTTACAAGTTGATTCCAGAACTACCGGTAGAAACAAGCCTACCAGTACTAACTTAGCACTACCAGTAGAAACAAGCCTACCAGGACTAACTTAGCACTACCAGTAGAAACAGCCTACCAGTACTAACTTAGCACTACCAGTAGAAACTTTTCTACCAATACTAACTTAGCACTATAGAGTCAGGATGTTCAGGGACCTTATGGGTGTACACTCCGTACCTCCTGACCCATTATCAGGTGTGAACTAATCTCACAAGTGCACTAAATTTTCCAACAAAGTGTTTGTGTGTGCACTCGTAGAGGTGTTCGTTTTGATCACTTGGTTTCTTAGTTTGTTAAACTTGCGGGTGACAACGAGGGTTAGTTTTTCTTGTTCCCTTTTATATCTTTATTGTTTATTAATTACGTGTTAACTCAATTGCTTAAACTAGATCTATATTCCGCTGCGTACTCGTAGTGTTAATTGATTGACTTGAATCTAAAATCCCAACAAAAACTAACAATTTTACCATCAAAATATTGGATCCATCTCCTTTCATATCAAGTATGAATGTGATGTATGACTGTGAACATTCAAACAAATAGCCAGGCACCATCTTGAGCCAATTTCTTTGACTAGCCACTATCTTGAGCCAACCTTTTTGACTAACATAAGTGTAAAATGGAATTGATGATCCACTAAGATGACTGGAGTGACAAGATACACTAAAAGAGTACGTACGTAGACAAAAACAAAACAAGGAAGAACAATAATGGACACCACTCAACCTCAACTCACAACTTGACATAAGAATAATTGTCACACCCACGTACTTTAGGCTATCATCAATCTCAAACCATTTTGCTGTTGCACAATCTCAAAATGTATCTTCCATGCAGGCACATTTTGATGCTAACGTACTCGAAGGCTTTTTTTCTCCTAGCAATGCTCCATACGTATTTACGTGTAAATAAAATATAATACAAGAGCAAGAATAGCACCAAAAAAACATCCTTATATACCAACGTACCATTGAACACGTTTACATCATTTTATTCCAAACTTATAATTCAGATATTTATATCTTGAACGTATATTTTGTACTGAACCGATACTCCCAAAGTAGTCACATCAGTGGTACATGAGAGCTTATTTGTTGAACATGTTTATTTTGTCATGATTGTCAAAATATACCAAAGTCATCTATCAATCTAAATCAGAGCTTAATTATTAGTTCTATCAATTATAGTAGTACTGATAAGTCTCAATGTTAAAGCTTACCTCTTGATCTAACCACAGATTAGCCATGACTGTTGCAAGAAGAAAATTGGGCTTTCTAGTTATTGTTGTTTTGTGTCTATCAGTACCTAATGATTCTCGGAAAAAATTCAATAAACACGTTGCGCTCTTTGTTTTTGGTGATTCGCTTTTCGATCCTGGAAATAACAACTACATTAACACCACTGCTTCTAATCAGGCGAATTATTGGCCATACGGTGAATCATACTTCAATCCTCCAAGTGGGAGGTTCTCTAATGGCCGTCTCATCCCTGATTTCATTGGTGTGCAATGTCACTGATTTCACTTTTGTTTTTTTCTTTTTCCCGTTAGTTATTTTCTTATTATATATACTTTCTGATATGATGCAGCTGAGTATGCGAGATTACCTCTCATTCCACCATATTTAAAACCTGAAAATAATGAATTTACGTATGGAGCAAACTTTGCGTCAGGAGGAGCAGGTGTCTTTAATGACACCAATGCAGGATTTGTATGTATTGCATCCCTTTTTGTTGTTATGTAACAAACTTGATCCTTGAATGGTCAATGTTCGTTGTCGGGTAGTTCTGAACGCAGTTACATCATAAATTCGTAATACATTAAAAAAAAGAAGGGTTAAATGTCAATGCAAAGTGCACTTATTGTGTAGCAGTGCGGGTGGAAAAGACAGAAGAAAGATTCAAAAAGCAGAACAAGCAAGTTCACTATTTTGATATGATTTTCTCCGGTTTCAGTTTTATTGGTTTTTTAATGATTGTAGTTGATTAATTTTGGGCCGGTTACTTAGCCGGTTTTTCACTTGACAGGGTGACCAATTCAGGACTGGGAGTTGTGCTATACAGTAGTATTTTTCTTTAGTATCTCTATATTTGTTGGATAATTTTGTGCTTTTTTTTGGGTCAGGTGGTTGACCTTCAAACACAGCTAAGGTACTTAGGAGACGTAGAAAACAAATACAGGGAGAATCTAGGTGACACTGGAGCCCGACAGTTGCTATCTAGTGCTGTCTACATGTTTAGTTGTGGAATAAATGACTACGGTAGCTTTGTCGGCAGCAATGTCAGCAAGACCGTTGAGCAATACACGGACATGGTTATTGGATCCTTGACTAACGTCATCAAGGTTACAGCCTTTATATATAATTTACTAGAATATTATTTTGTTGTTGATTCTGCTATTGCTGAACAGGGAATATACGCAAAAGGAGGAAGAAAATTTGGGTTTGTGACTGTCCCACTTTTAGGTTGTTCACCGAGCTTTCGGATAGGACAACCAGGATATATTTGCAACAAAAGGATCGATGATATTGCTAGACTACACAATCAAAAATTTGCCATTAAACTAGAACATTTGCAAAAGCAATTAGAAGGATTTATGTATGCAAAATTCGACATTTCAGCCGCCATTATCAATAGAATGAACAACCCTTCAAAATATGGTACTCATGAGAACTATCATCATTGCTTCGTGTTTCTAAAACTTATTTCCTTACAACTATGTGTGATTTGACATAAAGGTTTCAAGGACGGAGAGAGAGCATGTTGCGGGAGTGGTCCTTTTCGAGGGAACAACAGTTGTGGAGGGAAGAGAGGAACAACGGAGTATGAATTATGTGATAATGCTACTGAGTTTTTATTCTTTGACTCTGCACATCCCAGTGAACTGGCATATCGCCAATTTTCAGAGATGTTTTGGAAAGGGGATTCCGTAGTCACCACGCCTTACAACTTGCAAGCACTCTTTAAAGGTATGCTATTGTCTATTCTTTTCTTTATTATGAATTTAATACGTGAACATTTAGAACCACTTTGGGTTGATAGTTGTGGTAGATTCATGGTGTTTCGGGTGACAGGATTGACTTGCATCACTATTTATATGTGATTGACTTGTGCAAATCAGATGTGTTTGATTATTTGTTATATTTTGGTTGAATTGTATACATGAAGTATCATCTTTTCTAACGGCATTTAAGACATTTTATATCACCCATCTTTAATTAACTAACACTTGTTCTTTGAAATCTTCTTGTACTTGTGCAGCATGATTAGCGAAACAAGGTTGGATTGTGATGGTGAAGTTGTGGACAGAATATAAATACAATTGGAACCGGCCCCAAGTTTAGCTTTTGAATTTTAAATATTTATGTATGAATCGTTTCTTTGAATAATGGTTTATGCAACACGAGTGAGACTATTTTACTTCTTGTTCAACCAACTAGGTTTTTCATGGAACCATCACACGTTTGTGCAAGTTCTTTGTTGCTGATCAATTGTTTAAACTGGGACAATTTCCGGAACTAGGGTCTAGGTTGCTACATACATATTTTTCCACCGGTTTTTTTAGCAATGGTTTCAAAACTAACAATATTACCATCAAAGTATTGAGGGATATTGGAGTTCACTATGACTACTTTCAATAGAATTACCAACGATCAAGGTCGCTTTTTGACCCGTGAAATCTTTGGTATTGTGATCTAGCATTTGATGGAAGATTTTTAACATCTAGTGAAAAAATCAGCAGTCAATGATCATATATCGTTTGTAAATTCTCAAAAGCTGCAAGTATTGCAGGCACATTTTGATGCATTTTAAACAGCGGAATTAAATTAAGAGACTAGCAAGAAGCTAGAAGGAACAATTACAAGATAGAATTGAGGGAGTTACATGGCTCGCTAAACCAGTCTAGCCAACTAAAAGAAATGTTTTTACTTCTACTCGAGATCCAATTAAACGTCGAAAGCTTGATCTCGTTTACGTTGTTAGTTGTAAACTAATCATAAGACGACAGCAAGCTTTGCACCAAAAACATCCTTATGTGGCAACTAGTCTAGTTTCAATAAACTATTCAACATGACATGTTATTCCGATTTGATTAATCAATACTATTAAAGTCAACTATCAATGGTCTATTAATTAATGTTCCCAAATATTAAGGTAAATCAGATCTTATTTGTTAGTTCTATTAGTTATAACACTAGTCATAAATCCCATGACTGTTGCAAGCAGCAAATCGGGCTTTCTTGTGCTATTTGTTTTTTGTCTATCAGTACCTATTGATTCTTGGGGAAATATTGAGAAACACGTTGCGCTCTTTGTTTTTGGTGATTCGCTTTTCGATCCTGGAAATAACAACTACATTAACACCACTGCTTCTTTTCAGGCGAATTATTGGCCATACGGTGAATCGTACTTTAGTCCTCCAACTGGGAGGTTCTCTAATGGCCGTCTCATCCCTGATTTCATTGGTGTGCAATGTCACTAATTCATCTTTTGTTTGTCCTTTTTCTCCGTTAGTTATCTCCTTACTATATATACCTTTTGTTATGACGCAGCTGAGTATGCAAGATTACCTCTCATTCCGCCCTATTTAGAGCCTGGAAATAATGAATTTGCGTACGGAGCAAACTTTGCATCAGCAGGAGCCGGTGCCTTGATTGACACTCGTGCTGGATTTGTATGTATTTCATCCCTTTTTATGGTTATGTAACAAACATGATCCTTAAAATGGTCAATGTTCGTGTCGGTTAGCATATCTGGATAATTTTGTAATGTGCACTTGTTGTGTAGTATATTTGTTGGATAATTTTGTGCTTTTCATGTATGGTCAGGTGGTTGATCTTCAAACTCAGTTAAGGTACTTAGGAGAGGTAGAAAATAATTACAGGAAGAACTTAGGCGACAAAGAAGCCCGAAAGTTACTATCTAGTGCTGTCTACTTGTTTAGCTGCGGAGCGAATGACTATGGCACCTTTGTCGACAACAATCTCAGTATCTACCATTTGTTTACTAATGAGCAATACACGGACATGGTTATTGGAAACGTGACTAACGTCATCAAGGTTATAACCTTTATAGAGTTTTTGTTTGACCTTTAAAATTCAGGCTAGATCTATATTATTGTGTTGTTCATTATGTTTTTGCTGAACAGGGAATCTACGCAAAAGGAGGAAGAAAATTTGGGTTTTTGACGGTCCCACTTTCAGGTTGTTCACCTGGCGTTCGGATAGGACAACCAGGATATATATGCCACAAAGGGATCGATGATATTGCTAGAATACACAATCAAAAACTTGCCATTAAACTAGATCATTTGCGGAAGCAATTAGAAGGATTTATGTATTCAAAATTTGACATTTCAGCCGCCATTATCCATAGAATGAACAACCCTTCAAAATATGGTACTCATGAGAACCATCATCATTGCTTCGTGTTTCTAAAAGTTATTTCCTTACAGCTAATGTATTTTGACATGAAGGTTTCAAGGACGTAGAGACGGCATGTTGTGGGAGTGGTCCTTTTCGAGGGAAAAACAGCTGTGGAGGGAAGAGAGGAACAACGGAGTATGAATTATGTGATAATGCTACCGAGTTTTTATTCTTTGACTCTGCACATCCAAACGAATTGGCAAATCGCCAACTTTCGGAGATGTTTTGGAAAGGAGATTCCGTGGTCACCGGGCCTTACAATTTGCAAGCACTCTTTAAAGGTACACTTTTCTTTCCTATGCTTTTTATGATATCTTTTGGGAAATTTGCTTATTTGTTCATCATGATAGAACCAGTTGACAAATTAAAGGGCAACAACTATTACACCATTTCCATATCTACTATTTTTCTTTTTGCATACCAAGATTAAGCCTTTGACAGCATATATACTTTTCTCTCTTTATGTCATTTAGGGAGACATTTCCAGTACTATGCTTCTTAGCGCATGATACAATTCGATACAAACACGATGGCATGACAGCACCACCATGACAACATAGGAAATCAGTACGAAAAAATTTACATTACTAGTTTGGTTCATGAAAGGTTGCACCATATATAGAAGTTTCATTAAGCATTTGGAATTACCTTCCCAAGAAATAGTTTAACATGTAAATTCACAAAGATGGTTCGGTCTAGTGTCTAGACTACGACCAATGGATCCACTTTAGGTTGATAACGGTGGTTGATTCATGGTTGTATCGGTCATATGAAGCATATATCGGGTGATAGGATAGCTGACTTGATATTTGTGACGATAACAACTACACCTGCTTTTACCAAGTTAACGTTATGTATATGTTTATCTACCACATTATTTCTCGCTTAGTTTTAATTAGCTAACGCCTCTTTCTTTCATATCGTATTATATTGTGCAGGTTCATAAGAGGAGCAAGCTGGTTTAGCTGTTATTGCGAGGTTGGGTGTTAAGTTCTGGATTTATCTTGTAAACATTGAAAATGTAATTTTGATTCATTATTCTAAATAATGGTTTATGTAACAGCTTTAGGATTGCTTTACTCTTTATTGGTTCTCAAAACAACTGTGAAAACATAAAGAAAAGAAACTATATACTGCAATATACATCGAGTTGTTTCATTATGTGCATAAATTTTTTTTTCTAAGAATAAAGTAAAGAAAATGAACTAAAATGTATTATTTCATTAAAACTAGTAAACAAAATTCAGAGAACATATATTTCTTATGATATAATAGTCGACTAACTAAACACGGCATGTTTTTGTGTGACACAAAATATCGAGACTAAAGTTCATTTAGGAGAAATCAATATCTTTAACGGAAGTTTACACTAAGTGGCAAATATCCATTAGATTCTTGTGAACCCCGAGATCCCTCTAGGCCCGCCCCTGGTGGTCAATGATAACGACAATAAGGGTGGCTTGCTAGTCAATGATTATTTTACAAGAGTTATTAGGTTCAAACCTCGTTAGTCAGGCATCTTAGTTGACTTTGAAAAGCAACGAAAATAGTCACATGGATACTTCAACTGTACTGCATATACTGTACATGAGTTAATGACTCGCTCTTTCTAACAAACTTTAAGGAAAACAAAAAAAGTTATCCTTATGTTCTAATTTGGTTATATGAGTGGTTTATTGACTACTTAATACATGTCTAAAACAACACATAAAATTAGACATTTAAAAGTTGGGAACTATAAATTGCGAACCATCATATGCAAATTAGAGTAAAGTCCAAAATGCATCATTCTGGTTTGTCTCGTGTCTCGCTTTACATCCTTAAACTTTTTTTTGGCACAAAACCATCCCTCCGTTAGTAAAGTTGGCACAAATACATCCCTCTGTTAGTAAAATCAGTCAATGAGGACTAACGGTGCAAATATTTCTCCGTTATCTCGTAACGGAAGAGAGAATATTTGCACCGTTAGTCCTTAGGACTAACTATGCAATTTATTTTTGAAAATAAATTGCATCGTTAGTCCTCCACCACCATCACCGCCACCTCCACCCAACGCCACCACCACCCACCTCCACCGCCGCCACCCACCGCCACCACTGCCACCTCCACCGCCGCTACCCGCCCACCATAACCACCACCTCTACCATCGCCATCTACCGCCACCACCACCTACCTCCACCGCCACCACCCACTGCAACCACCACCTACACCAACGCAACCCACCACTGCCACCACCACCCACCTCCACTGCCGCCACCACCAAAACCACCACCCCCACCCACCACCTCCACCACCGTCATCCACCGCCACTACTGCCACCACCACCACCACTCCCAAGGTTGTTGATGGTGTTGGTGGGTGGCGGTGGTGTAGGTGGTGGCGTTGGGTGGTGGTGGCGGTGATGGTGGTGGTGGCGATAGTGGAGGTGGTGGTTGCGGTGGCGGGTGGTGGTGGTGTGTGGAGGTGGTGGGTGGTAGGTGGTGGTGGTGGTGGCGTTGGGTGGTAGGTGGCAGTGGAGGTGGTCAGTGGCGGTGGAGGTGGCTGCGATGGTGGTGGAGGACTAGCGATGCAATTTATTTTCAAAAATAAATTGCATAGTTAGTCTTAAGGACTAACGGTGCAAATATTCTCTCTTCCGTTAGGAGATAATGGAGAAATATTTGCACCGTTAGTCCTCATTGACTGATTTTACTAATAGAGGGATGTATTTGTGCCAACTTTACTAACGGGTGGATGATTTTGGGCAAAAAAAAAATTAAAAATGTAAAGCGAGACACGAGACAAACCACAAGAATGTATTTTGGACTTTACTTTAACAGTTAATAACAATAAGATTTCCGAACGGTTCTCAAATGCACAATTAATGTGCACTTTTTTTAGTTCTAATTTGTCATGAAACAAAGAGCTATGCTTTTATTTTATCGGGTAATCTTTTTAAAGAAAGAAAAAAAGAAAGAAAAAAAAAACTTTAAGAAAAAAATATACAAATAATTGCTTATATAAATTAAACTTAAAAGTTAAACAATTATTATTGTAGCTTAATACATATTTGAATAACTTAAAGGGAGAAAATCATGAAATAGTAACAAATTTTGAATTTTGTTCTAATTTAGTCGCTCAAACTTTTTTTTTTTAATCATAAAGTAGTAATTAATTTTGAACTTTGTTCCAATTTAATCACTCATGTATGCATAACTTGGTTGTACAATAAGTTGGTTGAATTAATGAAATTCAAAAGACGAGTATTTTTTATAAATGTACAACAAAATAATGTATATATAAATATGTTAAACATAGTTTTATTGAACATTTATACAACAATAAAAAAAAGTCATCAAAATATTTTGCAGTTAATTTAAAATTTGAGAGACTTATCAAAACATTTTCCCTAACTTAAAAGAGCTACTTTAGCAATTTCTTAAAATAAAATCTAATTTACAATTTTTAACTATAGGTGAAAACGAGCCAAGCCGAGCCCGAGCCTGCCAGAGCTCGAGCTCGGATCGTTTATATATAAAAAGCTCGAGCTCGTTTCGAGCCTCACATTTTGAGCTCGAGCTCGGCTCGTTAACACAAAGCTCGGTTCGTTAACACAAGGCTCGAGCTCGTTAACACGGTTATATGTATAGAAAATATATATACGTATATATCTCTAGGGCTCGAGTTTTTTGTATAGAGCTCGAGCTCGACCTCGATTATTAAATGAGCCCAAACTTAGGCTTGAGCTCGGGCTCGAGCTCGTTTAGGCTCAGATCGTTCGAGCTTTTTACTGATCTGATCCTGATCCTGAGCTTTTCACGAGCGGCTCAGCTCGTTTCCATTTTTAACCGTCAAATAATTTATAAAAAAATAAAAAATAAAAAAAATAAAACATCAGTGATTGACCGTCAACAACAACAACAACACAGCAGCAGCAGCACGATTCCTTAAAACTCCGGCGACAAAGATTCCCTAATTACAACTCGTAAGTTATTTTTTATTTTTTCGATTTAGGGTTCAATATATTGTAACTCAATTAATTGCTTTCATATGAAAATTATTCACTTATATTTACATACTAGTAATTAATTAACTCTTGTGTTAATTAGGTGCTAATTGTTATGACAAGATAAGCTTATATAAGCCGAAAAATTTCAAAAAAATGAGCTTATGAAACATAACCTGAAAACTACATAAGCTATAAGCCCGATATATAAGCTTAAACAAACACCCCTAAATGATGTGTCAAGTTTGTTACAAAAGAACCTTTTAATTATATGTACATGCCGTTACTATTTTCTCGCGATTTTGGCAACTGAAGTTATGTATTGTTTTGGACTTTTAAGGAGCGGCTAAGAAGATGTCTAAAGTGCGAGCATTGTGGCAAGCCTCTTTGACCGCCACCAAAAAAGGTACTCTATGCCCCCTTTTAGTTTCCTTCATTACCAATTCACTTTTTGAAATGTACCCGTATCCTAGATGTACTCACAAATGACTAGAAATTGTAACTTGATATCCGTTGGAGATGCATGGGTCTAATCCACCGCAACTCATGGGCGTAATCACTGTGATATCATTTACTGTAGTATAACGTTTTGACCCCAAAAATAGTAGATTGGCCTGTTCACTATCAACTTAAGACCTTGGCGAGCACATGTTCAGGATCTATAAGTAGCTAAACGAATGAGGTTCTCCATGTTCAGGTTACCTGGGCAGGGCGACTCTTTTGAGTCAGATGTATGTGGCCTAACGGGCAGTGTACCTAGTGAAGTTTGAACCCTTGACATCTTGTGAGGAGTCAATTGCCTTACTACTAGGCAATTTGATGGTGGTTAGGGTCTATAAGTAGCTCATACATCTAATTCATAACCAATGTGGTATAGACATGAAGTCACATGGTTGATGTCGACAAAGGCAATGTGATGAATTATATCTTTGGTGGTGTTCATACATTTGATTGTTGAATGTAAGGCTTAGATTATCACAAATAGCCAGGATGGTGCATTATGTCTTCTTGTTGTTTACCTATGTTACTATTTACCGCTGAAGTTATAGAAAGCAATTGAAAATCCTCTTTTTCTAATACTGATAACTTTAATGCATGGTATGAAATGTTTAGTCATATCGAGTGTAAGCTGATTGTATTTCCATTTGTCATGGTGTAGCTCTCACGTGGAACATTGAGGACTTGATGCCTCCTAGCGAGAGATTTATATACAACTTCAATTCCAAAGACGAGCTTAAAAAGTGGCATTTGTACTCCGATTCTGAGTATGGAGGTGCGTATTGTTTTATATCGATATAGTGATATACCACAGTCAACCATATATGGTAGTTAAGTTATTTTGGGCAAAGGATACATCTCAAGCTACTGTCTTAACAAATTGACCTTGTCCCAGACGCCAATTTGTACTAAATCCTTGCTTAAATTCTGCCCACCGAACTACAAGTATGATTTCTTATGATTTACAGAAATGTACTGTTTATCATTGTGCAGGTTTATCATCAGCTGCATTAGAGATCACTGATACTGGAAAGGAACAAAGTGGTACTGGTTAGTAAAACTAGCTTATGAGGACCTTTGTACCCGCACCAATCACCCTCCCATCCACACTTCATATGTGTTAGACCCGCTATATACGTTATTAAACAAATATCTTTTCCCTGATCCTTGATTGTTAAAACCGATACAGGAGTTTTTTCGGGGAACCTTTCTTTGGATGTTACGGATGGTACAAAATGGAGTATTAGCAGAAGTGGCTTTTGTGGAATGAGGTCTAAAAAGGTGGACTTCAATCCTGTATTGTTCTAGATGCTTTATATTAAACTAAATACGGTTCATCTATGGAAATTTGGCAAGATTTTGTGGGGTTAAAAGTTTTATTATGTGCACCATTTTTCAAGATATGTTAACGCAAGTGTGTCTCGTTTAGATTTTGTCTTGTTATCTTTTGGAATCTCACGATATTATTGGTAATTTCCATGTATCTGCTGCAGTTTGATGGGTTTATCGATTTAGATCCATATGATACTATAGCACTAAAAATAAAAGGAGATGGGAGGAGTTATATTTCTACTGTAAGCTCTCCTTCTCTATGTCTTTTGTTCAATGAAATGTTGAGAGGCTTGTAATGTTAGTTTATCGTTTGTAACTTTGATGCAGATATATACCGAAAATTGGGTAAACTCACCTGGACAAATGGAAGATAACTCATGGCAAGCCTTCGTTGCTGTGCCTAAAGACAATTGGGTTGTTGCCAAGGCAAGTTCATGTCATCATTTACCTCTGTTAAAAATAATCAGTAGCTTCTGGTTTGTTCGGATTAAACATTTGCATTTTTCTGAAACAAGTTTGTTTTCTGGCACGAGTACCTGTGCTGAGTAATACACGATACATAGAGTTGGGAAGCTTTTAAATTTTATATTGGAAAACTGCAGATTCCGTTGGCGCATTATCTTCCAACATGGAGAGGAAGTGTGATAGAAGCGGATATTGAAATGAATCCACAACGAGTTGTTGGCATGTCGCTCTCAGTGAATGCGGAAGGTGGTGTCCCGGGTACTCAAACTGGCCCAGGTGATTTTCGCTTGGAAATAGACTGGATCAAAGCCTTGAGAACAACACAATGAACTCTTTGTTTATACACTACTACTCTCCTGATTGTAGTAAAATAATATAGTATCTGGATTTAGGTTTTACTTGGGTTCACACCCCTTCAAAAGATTTTGTACTCTCCTGAAATAGCGCAGACAAAGCATATGTTTGTTCTTTAGTATAATAATGTAAGCATAGAAACTTTTCCGGCTTTGTTCTTCAACCCGAGAGACCTGATACTTTTTATGTTATAAGAGTGAATGTTGTTCTACTTTTTTTCATTGTCACAAGTCTTCCTTTTTATGATTTGGAAAAAGGTTGCAGAGACTAATACTCCGTAGTTATTTGCAATGCGCATCTTCTGCCCACTAATTTTAGCCTACTTATTACATGTTTTCTCAGTTTTTAGACCTACATGAGAGTCTACATTATGATTGAATATTGTCTCAAGTTTGATGCTCTTAACATGGATTCTGGAAGTCATTCGGGTCAAAATAGAAATAGATTATAAACGTGGAAATTGTTATGCAATTAGCCCTGTAGTTTATCACAGTCGCCTTTCATCATAAAGTATTGCACACATAAAGTTTTGATCTTTTTAAACAAAGGTTAAGACTGTATTAAACTAATTGATTTGGATGGCGACATTGTTAAAGAAAATAATCCTTTTTCTTTCTAGAATAAGCTCTAAAGTAGAAAAATATCTTAAATAATTAAGCCTGAATAGATGGGAAGGTAGATATTTTTGAGAGAGTGATTAAACAATAGGTATGATTAAATTCAAGAATCAGGGCCTCCTACCCAGCTGTAACATTTTGTGAATCATATGATGCCAACCTCTCTGCCTTACTCTTACACATTTCTTGATTTAGATTTTAGATCTATGGGTCCCACTTGTGCAACTTCAGCCGTCCATCTCTTCCAATCCCATGTATCCTTCCATTTTAGTCCTCTCCTAAACACCCATATGCTTTTCTTACCCAAAATAAATTAATAATATAATAAGAAAATATCACAAAAAGTTGTTGCAACTTAGTATATATGTGTGTACTATATTTATATATATTGCTTCTGGAGTGTTCTTTGCAGAGAGAATAGCATCAGCATGTATCATGGGATTGGATAGTGGCTTGCCTTGCCTCCAATATTATCTTCTTCCTTTTATTTCCCTCCTTTAAACATTCCAACCAACAATAACAACCTTAACTAAAAGCAGCTTCTTTAAATTTTGCTGCTTTTTTTTTTTCATAAAAGAAACTAATTTGTCGACATATACTTGTTTTCAAGTACTTTATTTGATCTGGGTAGTGAATTATGGGTGGCAATGAAGCGAAAAGTATCGATTTTTATCATGTTTTGGGTGTGAAGAAGGAATGCACTGAAGCAGAACTCAAGCATGCTTACAAGAAGCTTGCACTGGTCAGAATTAATCTCCTTTTCTTTTTCTTCATTCATACATAAAACATTATTTATTTTTGTATTTTGGTTTTTCGGCATCAATCATCATTATGATCATGTGCTTAGAGAATATTTGGTTGGGTGAAATACTTTTGTCCTTGTGCTTCTTGTGTGATGATAGAAATGGCATCCTGATCGCTGCTCAGCTTCCGGCAGCTCGAAATATGTGGAAGAGTCTAAGAAGAAGTTTCAGGCCATACAAGAAGCTTATTCTGGTATATTCTTATTTTACGTACGTTGAATACTTGCACATAATTGTCATGTTAAGACTTGAACTCGCAGCATTTTGGTTGGTGGGCAACTTGATACCACTACTTGTATATTTTTAATGGTTACTCAGATCTTGAATTGTATATAATCATACTTGTTGCGTTTATTTCATGAAATAGAGCAATACCATGTTCTGTCTATGTCCTTATAATTGATAAAGATTTAAACTTTCTTGTCAATTTGTAAGATTTGGTTCACGATTTGCTGAGCATCTTCCTTTGTTTTGTGTTTTACTAGTTCTATCCGATGTGGACAAAAGATTCATGTATGATGTAGGAGTTTATGATAGTGATGATGACGAAAATGTAAGTTCTTTTTTTCCTATAGAATTTATATTGTTATTGGAATTCACATACTTTTGAGATTGGATTTTTCTTAAGCATGAATTTGGGCCACACTTTAATGGCGTTGGATCTCAAGAAATTAAAAAATTCATCTAGTTATAATTCACTTCTGATATAAAATACTCAAAACATAATACTTTTCAAAGTAGATTTATCATACATCTTTGAATTTTTGGTCTAAAATACTTCAGTTATAATAAGTTTTTCCATATTTTGGGTCCTCGTTGGCTTAAACTTTATAATCAAGCTTCAGTAAGTTAAGTTGTTTAAAACTCAAAAGTCAAATGAATTAAGAATCAAGTTCTTAAGCTCATTTACATTACAAAGTTCGTGAATGAAGCTGATTAATTTGCTGAATGATATAAACACAGGGGATGGCTGACTTTATGAGCGAAATGGCTGAGATGATGAGTCAAAACAAACCAAATGTAAGCTTCTTTTATTTAATTTTATCATCTATTAAAAGATAATCATGCATATTTATTAAAAAGATCGTTACTATAGTTAGTGATGCTAAATTTGAGGCTTCATATCTTGGTCATCTTTTATGAACACCCTTTTATCAGTTGCACAGTTAACTTTTGTTAAAAGCTAGCAAAAGTGGAGTGTGTAAATATTTGTTGCAAACTTTAAACTCTTAGGTAAATAGGATTTGGTCGACAACATGAAACTAGACCTAATTTTGGTATCACTTGTGTTTCTACTTTAAGGCATGTGAGGTTCAACAGGTTACAACTTTTAGCCATTATATCATAGTAGGGCCTTTGCTGAGGTTACCCGGGCAATTTGCGGTAAACTTATCTGATTAACTAATTAAGTAGGCCCTTAAAATATGTCAAGTGGTCCTATAGTTTCATAAGTATCTTGACAAATTTGTGAGTCTAAACTTTCTAGTACACCCTCTTTGAATATATAAAAGCCATGGGACCAACATCAACTTGGTTTTGTCTCTTGGTGGCGGTATTTGGTATCATGTCACTTTTCTTATTAATTCGTTTTAACATTTCAAAATAATTGAGTTTTGATGTCGATGATGTAAAAAGACACAAACTTTTTTTTACGTAATTATAGTAGCACATGGTAAAAGTTAAGGTTTTGACAGGGAAACGGAGAGAGTTTTGAGGAACTACAGGACTTGTTTGAGGAGCTGTTTGAAAGCGACATCGAGTCATATGGTTCAACCTCCCAAACTTCTTACTCATCATCTTCGTTTTCAAGTGTTGGTGAAAGTTCAAGCTCTAACTCATCTAACAAGCGAGGTTCTTCCGCTATGTCAAATGCTAAAACCGAAGACCCTTTGTTTTATGATCCTCATTTTCAAGGATTTTCACTAGGGGTTAGTACACCACTCCGGCACTCCCTCTTCCATTCACCATTTAAACCATAATGTCTACTTAAGTACTTATAATGTTTTTGTCTGGATTTTACGGTGATTGAAGACAGGTGGACGATACGAGGATAGGAGCGGCAGCAGGAGGAAGGGCAGACACGTCTAACGCGACGTAAAAGTTTTAGCTGTTTTCCGCTAGTTTTAATTTGTTATCTAGCTGTTTTTGATGTTGTTATTGTTCCTTTAATTTATCAAAATCACCAAGTGGCTATAAACACATAATGGTTTCTTTATGCAAAAAAGTGGCATGTTGTGAGTTATGAGTAAAGCATATGTTTTGTAAAAAGTTGCAAGTTGTGATTAGACTTTCTCACTAATACTTGAAAGCATAGTTGTCAGGATCCCGATCTTGATCTTAGGATCTTACGATTTTACAATTCTATAAAGCAAAAATGATCCGGATCCTACGTAAGATCTTAGAAAGCTTAAGATCTTACAGGATCTCGATCTTGACTGTAGGATCTTAATATCTAATCCAATCCGATCTTACGTTTCTCGAACCGCAAACTAAAAAACTACAAAGTTATGGATTATTTTTTAATAGAATTAAGAATACAACATATGATTCTTCCTAAACATTCAATTATTGATAATTTAGGATAATATTTCTATAAAAGATTCAAATAATTTTTTATTTATGATATATAACAATTTGTATATATGAATAATATTATAAAGACTATTAAAATGACATTGTAGTAGGATCTTAGGATCTCGATCCAATCTTACGATCACGATCTTGCAAAGACGAAAACGATCCTAAGTAGGATCCCGATCTTAACAACCTTGCTTGAAAGAAACATCAACTTGGAAATAAAATAAAAATAAATCAAATGTTTCGAGAAATATCTATTTGAATAATAGAATTTTGGAAAGAGGCACTAGGGGACCATTTACCTTTAGAAATTAAGTATTATTACTCCAAGTTGCATGATTTTGTTCCTTTTTCAATTTTATTTTGGAAAATGAAAATTCTATGCTTTTTGACTATTCTATGTAGTCGACTTCAATGGATAGGACTTTGATTTAAAGAGGGTCACTCATTTATCAAAAGTAAAACGCAAAATAATTCATGTTGGTTGTGAGATAAGTAGGTAGAATGTGTCAACAAATCGGTTTCGTTTATATACGTCGACTAAGAATTTTTATTAGAGTAACATCAGGAGAGGGGTTGTGATGTCATATGTAAGGCAATGAAGTATTAACACAACAATAGAACATTACAATTTACAAACAAAGAAATCCAACTTCCATAATCGAGACAAATAAAGAACACGAGATAAAAAAAAAATTAAAAAAAAAAAAAAAAAAAAAAAAAAAAAACGCAAGTGCTTACACCAAAATATAACTCAAAACAAGGAATAAATACAAACTTTTTTCTATTGCTCCATGATTCTTTCACTAAATTTGAAATGTATTATTTCCTGTGCATATCTTCTTTCTTTTGAATCAAATGGTTTTACTAGCTTATACTTTCACTGTACCAAAATTATTGCTTTTTTTTTTTCCCTTCCGAGATGCCTCAAATTAATTATCCACTGCTAAAAGTAGATAGGAAAATTTTGATCTATATTACGACATAATCTTTACTTGAAATTATATTTATCAACTTAAAAAAACAATTATTAATTAGTTAAAAATAAAACTGTTATTATGCAAAAAATAAGAAATAAAAAGTAGTTAAATTGTGTGTTTTTGTCGAGGACAATAATTTTGAAACGGAGTGAGTAGAAAAAGAAATCTAGTTTCCCAATAGATAATGAGGTTTTTATTGATTTGCGTTTTTGGTATCGATGGACGAGCTTTTAAACATGCCGGGAGTAAGGGAGCAAGTATTTGTTTGTATTATTTTTAGGATTATGTACTCAGATGATCCCGTTAATTTGTATAAATAATACTAATACAATTTATTTTACTGTTTACATGTTTTATAGCAACTATTTTGCCTTTATTAAAAGTCATGTCGTAATTTTTAAGTTTACACTTTTTAGGTAGTATAAATATAATGCAATAATATGCAAGTTGACTTATGTCATGTTAAAGATAACAAGAAAATTAAATAAAACAAGTTGTGAAATAAAGTTGCATTTAATTATTAAAAAAAAATAAAAAAATGTTGCATTCGGAATAGCATAGTATAGTTGTCACCTTTTGAAAATTGATCATATTATTATTTTTTATTTTTTATTTTTTTGAAAATTGATCATATTAATAAACCAAAAAAAGGCATTTGTGATTGTGTTATGTATCCAAAAGATCTTGATCTATTTGTCACAACGAGACTCTCAAGTAGTATTATCTAATACAAATTAGTTTATGGGTCCACTAAACTCGATTGTTGTCTTTAATAACTTGTCCTACATTGATTAAAGTTAAAAGCACATAGATAAAAGTTAAAAGCGCTAAAATATATATAACCTCAAGTGTGTGTTACAATTAGGGTTGAGCACGGTTTAAAAACCGAACCAGACCGACTAAGACTGGACTGGACCGGATCGGACCGAAAACCGATTTGGTCAAAAATTCCATATCAAAGACCGGACTGAAATATTTGGTCTAGGTCCGAGTCGATCTGATTTGGTCCAGTTCGTCTGTCGATTCGGTTTAACAAATCGTAATAGTCGGTTATGCACAAGATCAGACCAAACCGGACCGAAGACCGAAATAAGAAAAAAGGGTAAACTGAAGACCCGAACCGAAATATGTTCGGTCTAATACGATCGATCTGGTCCACAATCTATAATGGTCACCCCTAGTTACAACTATATCATCATACAACATAAATATATGTTGCTTGTTGTAGTTATAGCACCTCTTTTTTCTATAATAACTTTGTTCTCGTGTATCTATTAAGTTTTATATAAATGTGTGAGTTTTCGTAATGAATTATTTGATTATATAGAATAGAGGTGAGAAGATGAAAAAAGAAAGAATAGAGGTGAACGGGTCACCTCTTGGTTCTCGTGCTATCTTTATGTATTTTATTGTTTTTTATTTTGTTTGTAAGTGTGTGCGGTATATTTGTATAAAGTAGTATTTTAATGAAAATACCACGTAGATTTCCTACCAATATGTATGTGAATATCAAAGTGAACGGAAAAAAAATTCTTACCAAAAAAACCGTAATGCTTTAACACTTACAGCTGTGTTTGGCGAAAATAAACGATATATTAAAGTAGCAAAAGGTTTACACTACCAATATTTTGTGTGTGTATGACTAAAGGTTATAAATAGCGCGAATTGTGGCGTGGCGGCATGACCAAGCCTCACGCTTTAGCGCGTCTTATCGCGCATTTTCCTCGCCTCATCTCACGTCATGCCTAAAATCAACGTCTTGGTTTATTTCGTGATGTGGATATCACGCTTCACGTTTTAGCGACACCTTGACGCCGTCATGGGTCAAAATCGATTTTTTGTATTAGAAATTTTAGAAGACTTTTCCAAAATTACAATCTTCTCGTCATGAACTTTAAATCCCTATTATGGTTCTCAAACGGTCCAATACAGCTAATATATTTGGGATCATTTATTATTGGGCTTTTGGATGATAAGTTGGGCTCATTCTTGATGCCAACCAAAATACTAGACTACACTATTGGAGTAAATAGAAGATTTCTTTCATATGTAGAACAAATCACAAGTGATAAAACTGGCCACGAAGGTACGTTGTTAGATCGCGTGAGTTATGGACTCGCCCTCACTAAATAACCGAAGAAAACCTTTGATGTTTTTATGACATCCAAAATCTCTAAAGATGAATAAAAACCGGTGGTACTGAGTTTGATCAGTACCAAACTCGGCTACCAAAAGATGTTTGTATTAGACCAAGCTCGCTACTACTTATCTATCTTCTAATAATTCCCCTTTTTCAAAGAGTTATATTTTTTATATTCTAATAGGGTCATAATAAATTATGATTCTCAAACGGTCCAATACAGCTAATCATATCGGGGTCTATTAACTATATTTTGGGCTTTTGGATTATAAGTTAAGCTCATCCTTGATGCCAATAATACAGACCAGACTACACTATATTGGATTAAGAAATAGGAACAAACATATTCTGTTGCAATTAGGCCTTTATGGGTAAACCATGGTTTCTGACCATTAGGCATTTAGGCTGACTAATCCACAGGGTTTGAATGAAACCTATACCTGGTAAGGATTTGATCTCCAAACCCGTACCTTTTGGATCTCTACGAAAAAGAAACATGGCAACAACAAACAAATCAAAATCAGTATACAAAACTATATATAAGTACACATGTCGTGTTAAACTTATACATGAGATTATCTTTTGCAAGCTTGTCTTCTTTTATTATATCTTCTAATGAATCTGTAGTGATGTTTGTACTTGATGTATGAACCATACTAAAGCCTCTATAACGGTTGGCGCTAAGGAATTCCTGTAATATATATACATTCTCAAACATAATACAACAATATCCCTTTCGTTCTCATCGAGACATTAACTCATAACTTCATGATTGAGAACATAATCGTACGGTACCACTAGGCAAAAACATATATTAGTATAGACGACTTTTAAGTAACAAACATTTCACTTTCTATATTGTTTCAGTTTGTTATCCTGATAATACATACCCGTTGCTACGGGTTATGTTCGAGTAAAAATGGACACATAAGCTACTAGTCAGCATATCTACGACGTAATTTATTAGGGACCAATCTTTCAAGTCAAAATGCTCTGCTCATATATGTTTGTTTGCTTATTGATGCTTCTTGGCTTATTACTTGGGTAGTAGATTACAAAATTTGTCTAGACACAATCGCAGATCTCATCTTCTTTACAACATAATAGTTACATTAGCCGCCCTTGAACTTGTAAAATCTTGCAAGCTTTGTTCTTTTGGCTAACGACCGTTACTAAGCGTCCGTGAAATGCCCTCACGTGAGGGTGTTTTTTTCTCAAAATACCCCTACATTCAGATATAACTTACGTTATGTTTGAGATGATGTTGACAAGTTATACCAATCACCGTGGAAAAATCGAGAAGAATAATAACGATCATAACTCACACATCTATGTATAATAACTAAGTGAACTAAAAAAAATAATCACCAAAACAGAATAATTACAAAAAAAATACGTAGCTATTTTGTGACATTAACCATTAGTCGAAAGGACAAAACTTGCAAGATTGAATTTAATCGTAGTTTAAAGTACCTGTTAATTAATAGTTAACATTAGCTCCATCATTTTAAAAGTCAAACCAGTAACTCGCAACATTGAATGATGTCGCAATGCCTTTATAAATCCCCAATGGTGTGCTAATGGCTCAAGCGGCAATAAGCGCACTTATCACCACTGTGAAAAGGAAAAACGGTGTGTTTTACTCGAGAAGACGACCCAAAAATGTTCAACCAAGGTAGAGGTAGAACTTCTGCAACGACCATAAAGACAAAGGTCCTAGTTCGCAAGCTCAAGTGGCAAATGTTAATTTGGAATATCAGGATGAAGATATCTTTAACCACACATCATCTGTATTCTTCTAAAATCATACTCTAGTCACCCAGGTTGCTTATAAAATACAATATCATCACGAAGACTTTCTAAGAGCTATGTTTATTAGTGCCAATTCGGCAATTCAACCTTGTGTTAATGAATTTGGACTTAGGATTAAATAAGGATCCAAGTGTTATTACAAGTGGCCAAATGTGTACAAGCTGAATTTCAAGGGACCAAACTTGTAATTTTGAAAATGTAATCCAAGGGCTATTCTTGCCATTCTTCAAATAACCAAGGACCGAATTTGCTAATTCTGATTCTCAAGGGTATTTTCTGCCAATTTATGAAAGTTGAGGGACTGATTTTGACACTTCTCCAAAGTTGATCATATCTTTCAGAATTCATCTTCTCATCATGAAATTCTTCACAAATGCTTAATTCTGATATTCCGGCTCAGCTTTAACACTAAAAATCACTCTATTGAATTGTATATTCAATGCTCTATCATCTTAGTCGTAAACCAAACGTTATCGAGTCTTAAACTAAATTTTACCGCACTATTTTATGTTGCGCGTTGGAGCCACTTGTTACTTGATCTCTTTGTGCTTTATTCACCGAACTGCTAAGGTGAGTTTATAGCCCCACTTTTACTCTTATTTACTTGCTTTATAAAACTTTGGGGTGAGAAACATGCAAAACTCTTTTCGGACCTGAAACTGAAAACACTATTACGTGAAACAACCTTGAAATCCAACTATGCTACCGTTAGTTCCCTTTTGGGGAGGCGCGATTGTTATGAATAGATCTATTGGGGATGACACCCCCGTTCGAGTTTGACCGGATAGGCAAACGTCGGGCGTATATCATATCGTATTGATTGAGTGTACTGGAAATACACTTGATGGACTTTTATTTATCATGCTTCTAGATGCATGCACACTATCGTAGTTTCGGTCACATGAACTTGGTACTCGCGTAATAGCCTTTTTGCATATAGTGTCATTCACGGAGATGCTATATGAGCAACTGTGGTCCAACTTGAAAACTTGATTACTCAAACCTATGAACTCACCAACCTTTGTGTTGACATTTTAGCATGTTTTCTCAGGTTTACTTATTGGCGTGGGCATTGGCAAATGCATTCGTTGAAGACTGGCATCCGAAGTGTTTCCAAACATTTTAATACAACTTTTAATGGGACAACATATATTTTTATGGGCTTTACTTCCGCACTTTGAAACAAAGATGTAAAACTATTTCTTAAATTAATATATCTTTTAAAAATGGAATAGAATTTCCATTCTTTATTACCTTGTGTTGTGTATATTGATTTAGTAGCGCCCCATGACCCGAACGCTTCCGCTGTGAAATTTTTGGGGGTGTTACAGACGACGTCACTCTTTAATTGTGACGCCGTCGGATCGCCGTCATCAGGTTTTCGTCTTGGCAAAATCTAGGCCGTCTGAGCTGCGATTAAAACCTAATGCCGTCACTTGTAAATAAGCAATTTGGCTACTGAGTCGTCACAAAACATGTTGCGACGGCGTCGCAGTTAAACGCTGACGCCGTCCCCTTCAGTTCCAGCAGCTTGAGTGTATCGATTCTTGACTTTGGCCATTTTCTTCGTATATTCGCGCCTTTTCGTCCGAATAAGTGTCATTCCAGCAATTTGCCTTCAAGAGACCTAAAAAGTGAAAAGGAATGAAATTAAGTAATAACGGATACAAAAGTGATCAATTAAGGGCTTAAATGACCCCTCAGAAAGGTACCTTTTAAATCCTTATCAATTTTCCAATACTATAACTTTTTACCTCTTCTTAACTGTTTTAAATTTTGATTAATTTCTTCTCAGTGTACTAGTCGAGTATGTATACATGCACATGTTGGTTTCTTATCATCATTTGTGTTATGAGTTGAGACCTAGTTTCAAGACATGTTTTGTGTAACTTGGTTACATATTATAAAACACTTATGTTGTTGACTATGAGATGAAAATGGAATGTTAACGTGTGTTATATGTGTTTGGATGAGAACATGAAATGAAAGGGAGTCGAATGGGACTTACAACACCAAGATGGTGGCGACGAGGCACGAGGAGTTCGAGCAAAAGAGATACGAGTTAGCCTTGAACCCACACGCTCCAAGTATTATCCCGACGAGACTTAGACGATCTTGAAACATTTACCAACTATCTTTTCTTTTCCCTTGTGGCTCGACAGTGGAGTGAAGAAAGAAAAAAATGAAAAGTACTTGCTTTTGTAGGTGATTGTAGGGGTGATGGTGAGGGTTTTTATAGGAGGGAATCAGGTATGCTTTCAAGGTTTACCCAAAACTCACTTTGCTTTCAAGATTTTTAGCCAAGACTTACAAGTACCAAATCTTAAGAATATTGTGAAGTATTTTGAAAGATGTGTGTGTGTGTTTGAGTCCTTGGAACTGCCGATTATAACACAAAAAGGAGGAAAGATTTTGGCTCCAAAATCTTGTGGATATTATCATGTTTTGGTCTTTATGTCCTATTATCCAAGTATTATCTTGTAAAGAAGCTTTAGCACCAAGCTTTAAGTCATCATGTGACCCTTGTGGGACTTTTAAGAAATATGCAAAGTAAAAATGGTGTTTGTGGTGCTGGATTATAGGAAGAAGAACAAAAAGAGAAGCAAAAGTGTGGTAGTTTAATATCTAGTGTTTAATGAAATGAATGAGTAATAAAATGGAAAGCAAATGGAATATGTGTGCACCTTATTATCCAAAATACATATAAGTTTTGCTTCTTGGTTGGTGTGGTGTTAGGCGGCAAACGACAAAACAAAAAAAAGAAATATATTTGAAATTTCGTGATGTAGTCCTGTTTGAGCTTAAGTGCGAGTCGTGGTGTCCCGGTTTGACGTTTTTAGCAAACGCGTAATATATAGCTCTTGAGCATGTTTTTATAAATTTAAAATTTAAAATATTAATTCTAACTCGGAAAACTATTTATTTGAATTTAGTCATGATTAACTGAGTGTCGGTACGCGTGCGGCTCGTTAATCGAGATAATCTCTCGTTGACGTGTTTTGTTCATCGGTAAATATCTAGAAATATATTATTCGTTTATCAACGCTGCTCGTGATTATAGATTGAAAAGAAAGGAGAAAAAAAATATAGTCGCGAAAAATCGGTAGGAAAGTTTACGAGTGGTTACAGATCAAGATAATACGGACAAATAAAATTGTAAAAACAACAAACATCAGTGAGATATTCATAAACTTAGAGGATTATATTCATAAACATAAGGAACTTTACAACACCCTAAGTCCATAACCCAAAATCTACAACCATGAGAAAAACATACTTAACCTAAACACAATATCAAAGCCACAACCATAACCTAAAAGCCACACAACACAACGTCGTGCACCAAAACCCTAACCTACTATCTCGTCCTTCAACTTCGTAGCATGGAGGAGCTTCTCATGCGCACCAAGATGGGATTGATTTGCCATAATTTGGAGACGAGTTGTCGTATCCAAATCTCTCTTTTGCACACAATTCAACACACGAGCAGTTGTCGCAACCTCAGGCTTAGCACGTAAACATGGAAACTTTTCCAGCTCCTCAATCACCTCTGCCCTATCTTCCCCAATATCAAGCATCTCTTCGTCTCAAACTTCGTGTCTTTGTCTACTTCCCTCTCCACTAAAACGCGCACTTGATCAACCATCATTGTCAACTTTACAGCTTTTGTTAGTTCTTGAAGACGGGGAAGTTGGTTTGCCATTGACGAGTGTTAATTTTTTAAGGATTTGGAAAGTGGAATGCGAGACTGTGTGTTTAACATAGGGTTAAATGAATCGGTTTGCTTTGGTTATGTAGTACAAGATCAAACTTTAAGACATTGCAAAATTTGTCCTAAGAAAAAAGATGTCACTGGGAAGACAAATTGCAAGGTGTGGCTTATCAAAGGCGGGAAAACATTAAATGACGAGGTTACCCTCAGGGCACCATCGACTCCGTCTAGTTAACGGGAGTACTAACGCTCGTTAGCTCTTGGTGGCTATTTTGTACACACCTTTAGCTCTTGGTGGCTAACTTGCAACTTTTTTCTCTCGGATTGTTATTTGCAATTTTGGCAAACATTAAGGATATAATTTGTAATTTACCCTAAATTCAAGTATGATCGAATATCAATGTAACTTGAAAGAATAAATAGAATGTGAATTGTCTTTCTATTTATAAAGTCTTAATTTTCCTTTTATTATTTGCCAAAAATAAATAAGATATATACATCACTACCATTTGAAATAAGTCATATCCCATAATCAATGAGGTGACGGTGAAAAGTTTTTGATTCTCAAGGAGCAAAAGGTTTTATATTTGTGTTTTCGAGACGAAACTTTCAGAAGATTTTTCAAAATTACATTTTTTGTCGAAAGAACAAAACTTGCAAGAATTGATAAGTTCAGGGACGGCTAATGTAATTGTTTTGTAAAAAAGACGAAAAGTGTGATCATGTGAAAACTATAAGGACAAAATTTGTAATTTACTTTTACTTTGGGATTGTTTAGTTGAACTTTATCATAGTTTAAAGTACCTCTTATTTGTTGCGTTTGGGGTGCTATTTGGAATCGGTATAAGTATAGCTTTGATTGGAGGGTGAAATGATATCGTGTGGATGAATGTTATTTCTATGAATATCACTTAGGCTAGAGGGCAAGGCTCCGTGAGTTACTCCCCTTAGACTCGCCACTCACCTTGCTCGTCTTCCTCCCTCACTCGTGACTCACACATTTCAAGAAAGTTAAGGTGAGTAACTCACCTTCTTGATCCATGCAAAAAAAATTGTCTGTTTGGTTTGTAGCTTTTTTTTTTTTTCAAAGTGTGTAATATTAATGGGAGTGAGTCCTTTGTCCTCATAAAGGTGAATGGTAGTGAATGGAAGAGAGAGAAGAGAGAAAACTGACGTGACGCTGATCTATAAGGTGAATGCATTTCTACCTTGCTTTCCAGCCTTATAAAGTGGGTTCACCACACTAAGATTATATACTAGAAAAATAAAAATCAATGAATTCAAGTTTATGTGTGGTAGTTTAAAGAAGAGAGATAGACTAACAACAAAGACGTCATGCATGACCCGCCAATTTAATGAAACCAAGCTTCTCCCACTACTATGGTTCTATGAGTTTGATTCTCTAATATTCATCAAACATCCATCAACCAAACAATAACATTGGTTATGATAATCATAACTTGATTCCGACACCCTCATCCTAACATTATCGCCATCCTTTTAAAAGTCAAACTAGTAACTCGCAACATATTGAATAATGTCACAACGCCTCTATAAATCCTCAATGGTGTGCTAATGGCTCAAGTGACAATAGGCTCTCTTAGCGTGTCACTCTAAAAGGGAAAACCGGTGTGTTTTACTCGAGAAGACAACCCATTTAACCATTCTTAATATATGTTTCTAAAATAAAAAATAAAAAAAAATTACACAACAACCAAAAAGGTTCAACCAGGCACTACAAAAAAAAGGGCCTTTTAGGACCTTTTCCTGCGACACCTTTTTAAGCAGCGTCCTAAAAATACATCTAATATGACGAGCTAGTTTATGAGTCCTATTATTATAGAACATAATAGGACATTTCATGTATTGGTCTTATTAGATGAGTTTTATAAGACACTTACTCATTTGAGTCTCATTATGATATAACATAATACGACACTTGCTATTTAGGTCCTATTATCTGAAGTTTTATAAGACTTTATGCCGTAGAGGTCATATTATATATACTCTAATATGACACATGTACATGCGTCCTATTATATTTGATTTTATAAGACACTTATATGGTTTGGTCGTATAATGAAGAATGTTAATAAGACACTTAGTATACATGTCCTATTAAATAAGTTTTATGAGACACTAATTTAATTAGGTCTTAATATGAAAGAAACTTGACATGTCACTTGATATCTTAGGCTTATTATCATTTTCTACTCTTTTGTTTCTAAAAGTCCAAATTTGATCGAGGCGACTCTTGTTTTCGGAAAATCTTGTCTATTGACTAAAATACCCTTCTGTCCAAACCTTATAAGGTTTGGTACAGAGGGGTATATTAGGCATTTCAATTTTACTAAATTTCAAAAATAGACCGCTAATTGGACCTTTGGCGACTTATGGTTGGGTTGTACAAGTTGCCCAGACGGTCTAGTCTATTTTGGACTTTTAGAAAAAAAGGTAGAAAGTGATATGCACGTTGATGACCGGTCTTGTTTCGGAATTTTCCATATATGTTATTATCGTATATTAGAACACTCATAAGTATTACATAGTTTTTATTCCTCTATCTAGGCCAACATTCATTCTAAGACTATTTATACTAACTTTGTGTGATTAGTATTATACAATATTTTAAAACCTGCACCACTTTTCGAACCAATTAGGTTGAAAGTGTCATTTGACTCATTGAACTTAACTAAAATCATGAAAGTAAAAGCTCGGTTGAACTCAGTTAAACTTTTGATGATTGAGTTTCATAGTCAATTGACGTTTTGATATTTCAATTATATAGTCAAGTCAAGCTTGGCAAGTTCGTACTACGTTTGGGTAATACAAACATATAGCGTCTACACGAACGTTTTCAAATATAAAATCTTTATATGATTTGAGTTTATGTGACGATCTAAACTCAATTTTGCGTGGACTAGTTGATCAAAATGTCAGGCACCGTAACACGTTAACAAAAGACACATTATGTGAAATTTTGTATTATAATTAACTCGATTACATCCCAAATCTAATAAAGAAAACTTCCGATATAAATTATAATTTATATTGTATTACTTAGGGATGAGCACGGTACCGGTCCATAAAGACAAAAGGTCCTATTTCGCAAGCCCAAATGGCAAATGTTAATTTGAGATATTGGGAGGAAGATATCTTTAACCACACCATCAGTATTCTTCTAAAATCATACTCTAGTAGCCCAGGTTGCTTATAGAATACAATATCATCACAAAGACTTTCTAAGAGCCAGTGGCGGACCTAGCCGAAAATGTAAGGTGGTTCCTGTTTTGATCACGAAAAAAAAAGTTAAAAACCTAGGGCCTATGTCGGGTAGGGTTGAATCAGGTAGGGTCGAACTTGATCATGTTGAATCGGGTTAAGTCTCAATACAAATAAAACACCATGTTTATTAATTCTTCTATAATAGTCACAGTTCCTAACTTTCTATCGATGTTTAATATCGAACCTCTCATTGAATCTCTCTTCTGATTTTATGGCTCAATTGATAGGACTAGTAGCAATTTAAATAAACTACGGTATAAAACACTGATAAAAATTTGTTACGATTTTTTTTTTTTTTTTTTTTAGATCTCTCATTTAAATAAATGTAATAACGCTAATCATCTATGATATACGGAGTAGTAGTTTTGACTTACATTGGAAAATGAAATTATATTAAGTACTTATATAATTAAACTAGAAAACATTGAATATTGAAACAACATTAAAGAGCAAACACCCTAAAAAATAATAAAAATATTAGCCTCCTTCTTCCTTTTCATATTTCTCAAACACAATTACATTCTGCAAATGGCTGCCGACCAAATCTCCAGCTATTGATATTGATCAATTTCAACATAGGTTCTTTTACATTTTGTTTCCTTTCTGTTTATCCTTTCTTCTTCTCCAAGGTGGTTCCCGGAACAAATCCAAGGTAGTTCCTAAAAATATCTTACATATCGCTTCTAATAACTTTCGAGGTCTAAGGTGGTTCCCGGGCACCACCTGCCACAAAGGTAGGTCCGCCTCTGCTAAGAGCTATGTGAATTTGTGCCAATTCGACCTTGTGTTACTAAATTTTGTATCTTTGTTTCTATGATCTGTTGCTCGTGTTTACTTCTTGGGTAAAAGTCAAAAATGATAAACATGCTTTCTCAAATGTACCAATATGATAAACATAATCATTTATCTTTTATATAATAAAAAAATTACATCATTTCAGAGTATTTTTGCAAAACCCTTCTCATTGAAAAAAAAATTAGACCAATAGGAGAGGTTGATTTTGCCACGTAAGCTAAATCGGGCGACGTGATTGGTTAATAAAAGTCAAAATTAAATTGATTTTGGTCAAACTTTAGTTTATTTTGTGTAGAAATTTTATTGAGAAGAAAAACACATAAAAATATAGGTGTCAAATTTGTGAAAACAAAAACTTTAAAAAAGAGAGGGTAATTAATAAAACTTTAGTGTATAATTTTTAAAAATTGTATAGAGTTAAGTGTAATATTATAAGTTTCCATGTTTTTTAATAACTTTGGAAATTAAACAAATACTCCCTTATATTTTATACCCCCTATACTTTATAACTTAAAAATATAATATATATGTTGTTTAAAACTCCAACATATAAATATACATAAGATTATATATGTCATTTTTTTTACTATACGGCTAAATGTGGACACGAATTTGAATATTAAATACGGCTAAATTATTGAAAACGAGAATATAATTATTAAATTGTAAGTACGAGCTACTGTAATAAGAAAAAAAAACATGATTGTACTTATAACAACTACTCATGTAACTTTTACTTATTTATATAAGGATATGTAGAAAAACATTTTAAAAAAAACTTTAGGGTTAAAAAACCTGCAAAAACTGTCAAAAAAAGAAATTACAAGCCAAAATTATTGACCGGCAGACTACGCCTACAATCTTTGATAAGCAAAGCTATGTTAGCACTTGAAAAAGCCCAATATCTGTTCTCCCACTGATTTGAACTACTTCCTTATCGTAAATCCTGCTACAATAGTTGGAACGTTGCATGGAAGTAGAATAAGTGAATAACTAGTTGGATGGTGGTCTAGGATGCACAAGGGGTTGGCCCTTAAAACACCCATCATTCCTATCGTACCTCAGAGTGGATGTATATATAAATATGGTTTAAGATAATTTGGAAGGTATACAATCAAGTTATTTTGTTTTCAGAGAATCCTGCAAGTGAATCTTAAAAAATGAAACTTTGGTGCTATATCATTGCCACACCCGGTAGGTGACGCACAAAAGTTATCAAGTTTTAAGGGATGTGCTTGTCGCATTTATTTACTTGTGTTTGTGTTATGACTAGTGGCGGAACCAGAATTAGAAGTGACCGTGTGCTTTTTTGAAATGTATTATAAGGGAAATAATGGACTAACTAAACAAGGACTTGAAGCACAATTTTTTTGGACTGGGCGCATTAAAAAAATCAGGACTTTTAAGGAAATTAGCACTACAAAGCAAAATTACATTGTTGTCCCTGGAATCCACAGGACCCCCCTCTAGTTACGCCCCTGTTCTAAAGCGTGTGTGTGTATCGCGTCGTTTGATCTAACACCTCAAATACTTTGAAAGGTTCCAAGTTCCAACTAAAATGCATGTGTACTATAGTGATATATATACCTGCCTCAGCTTAAGCAATTGTGTCCTTATCGTAATACTAAGTTTCGTTATTAAAATAGCTTAGAGGGCCTGAGAATAGGTTAGAACTTGTTTAACTTGAACTGAAACGGTGGGATTTTGTGTATCCTAAAGGAGTTAATCAATTGAATATGAGATGGCATGTCAACGAGCCACACATATATTTGTTGTAATTTGTACAGTTAATACAACTTAGAAATTGCCTACAAATTACAGTGAGTTAAGGTCTATGTGGTTATTTTAAAAACAGATGTGAGCTTCTGATCAGGAAAGCAGAGTGCAAGAAAAGGTATATCAATTGGCTTTTGATAGGATCTAGAGTTTTATTTGCCTAAGGGTCCGTTTGATAGGACGGAATGCAATGTTAAATGAATGGAATGAACGGCGAAATGGGATTATGATGTCATGAAATGATTCATTAGGAGTATTAATCATGTTTGGTTGGTATGATAGGACGGAATGGGATCTATAACAAAATTACTAAAATATCTTTTTGATGATAGGAAGTTTATTTTATGTTGGTAGTTAATGAAGGACTTTTGTGTAAATTAAGCTGCATGTCTTTCAGACTTCAGAGATACTGATGCATTGTTTTTCTTGCTTGCAACAGAATTTACGGGAACTAAGTTCACATGGAAGTAGGCTATAATTAAATAAGAAGAAAGATGGAATTCAAAGATACGAAAAACATACTCATTCTTTTATACAGGTCAACTCTACCCACTATATTAAAAGAGCCGTTTCCCAGTTTGTTGAGAGGGAAAGTATATTCACATATTATATGTTCTACACAACATGACGAATGAGTGTAGTAGTTTATTTATTGCCAATCTGATAAAAAGAACAATTTTTTTCAACTTATGAAATGAAGTTGCAGGATTTGTCTACTGTTTAAAATGCGAGTTTCACCTAATTGTGGACTGTCCATCTGCTTGCTACATTTTGGGTGTATAGAATGTGATGGTCATTATTTAGAATCTGATATTACGAATGTAAATCTTGCCAAACGAACTTTATGTTTGAATTTGAGTTATCCATGTCAGTCAAAGCGTAATCAGCATAATATTATCAATAAAATCATATTTTTTAGTAACCTTGTTTAGTATTTCACAAGGAAAAAAGTAAACACGAAATAGCATTAATAAAAAATACTCCATTTTGGCAACCCATGGTCGATTACGTCCACCATTTCATTAGAAGTTGGACGATCAGTTCTGATAGATCCGAAAACTCACAAAAGCAAAAACAAAACTGTGCTTACATTCAGTATTGGATCTATATTCCTCTAATGTTCATAAGTAGCCCATAAACTGTTCTTCACATATTGGCTTCATAAGCACATGACTGTCTCCATTTTCTGTATTCACAAACCAACTCCTGGTAAGTTGTCATATTTGCTTTTAAGTTGTTTTTTCTTCTTTTGTTATTTCCAAAGGAGGCATAAAGAAGTCGGTATTTAATCCCCAAACATTAAAGTGAACCTCCTCGATATTCCACTTCTCTTCAAACTCCCTCTTATGATTCGATGATTGTTCTCCATATCTAAAAATCGTCATAGTAGTTTTCCCACTATGTGCAATATTGACACCCTCTACATACCTATAATCCTCAATCACTGATTCTGTGCTAGTTTCCCAAAATATTCCGTCCCCATTTTCACCATTCACAGTGAGCAATCTCGAGTCCTCAAACTTGACTAAAAGCCCTGATCGTTGGCTAAAGTAACCCCAAATTGTATGATGTATGATCTCATATTTTGGATTCGCTTGTGTCTCAAGATCCGCTTGACTCGTGTCAAGCTTCAATATAAAACATTCGTCTTCGTTTATTATCTTTTCGCCTATGCATACTGCTTGAAGAAACAAATCTCCTGTGGATCTTGGGTCCAAACCCTGCAAAAACATAGGTCAACAAATCATTTTCTTCACATAGGTGGCTGATTCAACCTTCAAGCAAGTAGATTAGTACTAGTTACACTTTAGTTGTTCTAATATATGTGCCTTGACTATAGTTATTTCACTTACATCCCACTATATAGACAATATAATCATTTAGTGCACACGGGATTATCAAATTTTTCCTGATATCGGCTCACTCACTTACATCATTTGTCGCCCAACTTTGATTGCCACTTTTTATACGTCTTAAAACTTTCATGACCATTCTGTTGGAATTAGATCGTAAGTTAATAATGTAAACAATTACCTGAAGAAACCGACGAAGAGGACGAGGAGGACCTTTGGTCATAGGTCTTAGTTGATTTGAAGATTGTCTCCAAGAAATGTTGCCATTGCTTCCCGAGATAACTTTGCAACCTGAAACTAGTAACTCTAAGCTCCATAAATTTGGTTGCTTTTGCCAAAGAACAAATCCTCCCGTTTCCTCCTTGTTCCGTGCCTTTACACTTTCATCTCCTTGATGAAATTCTGATGCACTGATCTTTACTTGTCCAATTGCACATAAATTTTGTACCGAATTCAAAGCCTGTAGTCCTCCGATCGCCGCCATGTATTGTTGCACTATATATTTTGCTGTTGATGCTTCCTTCAAAACACATGCAACATTACACCATTGACTATTATTAATGTGAAGAATTAACGAAGGATATTGTATAACTTGTTTGAAATTGCTTACAATAGAGGAATTGCGGATAGAGCTAGCGCTGCAAGTTTCTGGATGAATTTGAAGGGGAAGAAGAGGAGACCCGACCATGTAAAGCAAAAAATTAAGTTCATTGTAACGGCTAGCTATGACCGGAGATGACCATTTTTCTAATGTTTGAGCTTTCATCCACGTAGCCATGTTTTGCCATCAAAGAGCGACGCTGCTTCCCATGCTCGTAAACATCTCTTCTGGTATAGGTACGTCAAGAACAGTCTCTAATGCATCTTCTCTATCCAAATTTGGACAAAGTACCCTCATTTGTATTATTTGCTTGCTGTTCTTTCTATTTCGTTGGGTTTATGCAATTCCAAATTTTCTTTGGCTCTTTTTTCAATATTATTTGAAGGTGTTACTTTAGTTTGTGATGGTGAGGGTTAGAGGGGTTAAATCACATTTGTTCATGGTCGGCCCTTAACTTTAGGGTATGTGTGGCTATTATCTTTGTTTTGAGTTTTTTGTGGACATATGTGTGGGTTAAAATTGACTCTTCCTATCTTCATTACTATATATACTAAAAGGCGGGGAAGAAAACAGTAACAAGCCAACACATTAAATGCTATCTTTAGTGGTATTGTAGTTGAGTTAACAAAAACCAAATTTAACATCTGATCTGTAGATTGTACATCTCACGTTTTCTAATGTTTAAGCTACGTGCATCCAACGTAATGTTGGATGTAAAAAGGTAGCTTCCCATACAAAAAATAAGAGAACCAAAACTTCAAAAAAATGAGATTCTTGTGATTGTCTTCATCGTTGGTCACATCACATGATTTGATATTTCATTAAAGTGTCCCACACAGATAGAAAGGGAATGTAATGAGATCCTTATAACTTCAAGTATGATCGAATATCAATGTAATTAGCTGAAAGTAATAAATAGAACTAACAAATCTAAATTGTCATTCTGTTTATTCCTTCCTACTTTTTCTTTTATTATTTGCCAAAATTAATAAGGTATATATTGCTATCATTTGAAATAAGTCAAATCATAATCTGTGAGGAGATGGTGAAAGGTTTTTGATTCTCAAGCAGCAACGTATTAGGCCTCTATTGCATGGCAATTAGTGAAAAGCAATATGCTCATAGGCATGGCAAAGAAAACTAAAGCCTCTACAATGGTTTGCGTAAGGAATTTTTATATGGGTACAACATATGACTACTCGCGCTAAAGGCAGATTCAAAAGCATCGGTGGATACTTCGATTATAATATAAACATTATACATTCTCACACAGAATAAAACAATAACTTTTCGTTCTCATCGAGACATAACCTCAAGTTTGAGAACATAATCTTACATATACCCCTAGGCAAAAACATATTGATCATTTAACTATTAATAACACATATCGACTATTATTGTTGTTGTATAGATGACTTTTAAGTAACAAACATTTCACTTTCGATATTATTTCAGTTTGTTATCTCGATAATACATACTCATTGCTACGGGTTATGTTCAGGTAAAAATGGACACATAAGCTACTGGTCAACATGTCTACAACGTGATTTATAAGGACCGATCTTTAAAGTCAACATGTTCTGTTCTGTTCATATATGTTTGTTCGCTTATTGACGCTTTTTGGCTTATTACTTGGGGAATAGATTACAAAATTCGTCTATGTGGTTTACACACAATCGCAACCTTCATCTTTTTTACAACATAATAATTACATTAGCTGCCCTTGAACTTGTCAAATCTTGCAAGCTTTGTCCTTTTGACTACCGCCCGTTACTAAGCCTCCGTGAAATGCCCTCACGTGAGGGTGTTTTTTTGTTAAAATACCCCAACATTTAGATATAACTTACGTTATGTGAGAGATGTTGACAAGTTATACTGATCATCCGTGGAAAAATCGAGAAAATAATAACCATTATAACTCACACATGTAAGTATATAATAACTAAAGTGAACTAAAAAAAGGTTTAATTACCAAAATGGACAATCACAAAAAGTACGTAGCTATTTTGTGGCATTAACCCTTAGTCGAAAGGACAAAACTTGCAAGATTTGAGAAGTTCAGGGACGGCTAATATAATTGTTTTGTAAAACGGACAAACAGTGTGATTGTGTATAAAGCACAAGGACAAAGTTTGTAACTTACTCTTACTTTGGGATTGCTTAATTGAATTTAATCGTAGTTTAAAGTACCTGTTAATTAATAGTTAACATTAGCGCCATCATTTTAAAAGTCAAACTAGTAACTCGCAACATTGAACAATGTCGCAATGCCTTTATAAATCCCCAATGGTGTGCTAATGGCTCAAGCAGCAATAGGCGCACTTATCACCACTGTGAAAAGGAAAAACGGTGTGTTTTACTTGAGAAGACGACCCAAAAATGTTCAACCAGGGTAGAGGTAGAACTTCTGCAACGACCATAAAGACAAAGGTCCTAGTTCGCAAGCTCAAGTGGCAAATGTTAATTTTGAATATCAGGATGAAGATATCTTTAACCACACATCATCTGTATTCTTCTAAAATCATACTCTAGTCGCCCAGGTTGCTTATAAAATACAATATCATCACGAAGACTTTCTAAGAGCTATGTTTATTAGTGCCAATTCGGCAATTCAACCTTGTGTTACTAAATTTTGTAGCTTTATTTCAGACATCATTTTGATATCTGATCAGTAACTAGATCAAGATGTGGCATACATCCACAAACAGTTCTAGTGAACACTTCTTCTTAGTTTGGCTGATTTTACAAATACATGGGATGCATTTATTAGTAGAGAATGGCGAATATCAATTCCAACGAAACAAGAGAATGAAATAAAACTTCAGGTAAAAAGAAACCGAAAGCAGAGAAAAACAATATACGAGTACTACAATACTGGTCTGCAGACAAACAATAACGAGGAATACTCGGTTTTCTCTTTTAACCCTCTGAGTTACAGCTTTTAATAAATATTTACTGCATCAAAGTTGCTGTCATTTCCTAAAGATAATTAACAAAATTCCATAGAAGACAGGTCTCTTTTCCTCTACCGCATGATGTTCAAAACCTGAAAGCCATGTGGAAAAAATAAGCTTAGTACATGGTGAGTTCATAACTTCTATTGACATCTGTAATAAACTTGTTCAGCAAAACGTCAATCTTAAGAAAACATTTGTACTTCTACAATCAAAACTAAACAAAACAAAATAACAATGAAGACAATGACTCGGGAAGGGAGAAACGAAGATGATGGGAGACGAAATGAGATCGACGGTGACAAACCCATACACCACTACAAATGAGGCGATGGCAAATGGATGATGATTGAATTGAATCAGAAATTGCGGCTCTGATGACGACGGCCAGAATGAATATGAAAGGGAGAATGACGATGTTCGGTGATGAGGGAGAAAGGTAGAACGTGAGGGGTAGAGCAGTTAAACCATGAAGTAATATGGAAATGAGATATAAGCACAGGTCTGAACTCAGGTTTGGAACTATTGGTCTCATTCCCTTTTTTATTCCAAGGCATGTTTACCAAACACTTGACAACAGTTTTGTATGGGAATGAATCCATTCCCACACTCATATACCAAACACCTCCTTAAGTAGCAGGCATTACACTAACTTGCTGTTTTGAGCTTAAGACATCACAAATGATAATATAACAATGCTGTCTTTTGATTTTTTTATGTTGGCTGCATTTGACAGGGGTGAAGAGGGGCTTTTTAGTGATCCACATCAATCATAATTTTTAATAACGTGCTACTACTTACTAAAGAAAAAATTAACTCCAAAACTTACTACGTTAGCATACTTCTTTATTCTTTGAGGATCTACATAACAGCGCCAAAACAGGTTTTTGATGAACGATAATAGTTTAAAATTTGAACTTGTATAGTGCATCCATATATTTGTACCCAATTGTTAATGGGCATCATAACAGAGCAATTAGTGTTCAATACTCATCAAAACGTTCTGTTATCAAAATAGAGTCTGACCAAATAAATCAAGAGAGCAAATCGAGCAATGAGATAGCTAAGTAATTGCAGAGTCAACATTATAACTGAGCACGTAATTACGTAAATCATACCTGAAACAGAAAGCTGAATCACACATTAGCAAAAGATGGAATGAACTGAAAGCATCTAGCAAGTTGTTCATTTTCAGGATCTTCATCTATATAGTCATCTAAAAAATATTCATCTAAATCAGAGATTGTAGTGAGTGTCTTTAGCACGATTTTGTATTGTACAACCTTATTATCTAGCGCCATCACAAGAAAAGAATCTTCTTCTCTTTTTCCCAAAACAATACAAGAAATAGATTCTTTAATACTCCACCATTTGAGAAACGGTTTTAGTTTGTCATCAAGATTAACGATGTACTTCACTGACCATTCAGAATACACGTTCCCCTTCTCATAAATAGTAACATGTTGGGAATGAGCATCATCCTTACCAACAAGAAGCAAACAACCACGAGACTCAAACAACCTACATCCCTTCCTATCTAAGGTTAAAGGGGGTTGTAAGGCTGTTAAAACCGGATGCTCATTCATGATATCTAACTTGAAAAACTCATCCCCACCATTTAGCCAATAAATGGCATCATTCCAATAAACTCCATACCTAAAATTATATAAACAATGTTTGGAAAATTGATGCCCACAAAGACTCCAATTGCCCGTTGCTGAATTGTAAGTGTGTATTCGAACCCATTCTTCAAAAGGTTCACCATAAATAACTTTATAGTGAGGTGATTTAGTAGGATCAAAAGCCATTTTCAAACCACCTGCATAAAAATTGATAAAACGTGTCACATTGTCGGGTTCTGGTATGGCCGTAAACATATTAGTAATGGATGGATTGTATACATAATACTTCTCATCATTAAATGTTCTGCAAAAAAGCAAACCATTGCACGAATCCAAAATATCACCGGTACCCTCTTTGGTGGTGAGTAAGTAAGATCTGCAGACTCCAATGCGGTTATCCAACGGCACAAAATCATAACTGGTATCATTTATGAGTGTATACTTTTGGAGAATGAGACCTGAAACCGGGTCGAGGTTACGGCGAAAAGTGAGATTAGCATCTTTGATAAGAGATAACCAGCGTTTGGATACGGATTTAAACAAAACAAGTGAGAGAACAGGTAACCTGACTAAGATTTCGGTTAAAAGGTCGTCGTTGGAGATAACTGACTGAACCGATGATGAGAGCGTTCTTGCTGTCTTTTCCATGATATTTAATTTAAAACCTCGTTGTTGTATTGTACCTAAACACCTAAACTATATTTATAACAATCGACCTAAACCCATAATTGGGCTTGGGCCATATTTAGGAAAAAAGCTATAAATGCTTAATTTACTTTATCAAAATAACTCATTGTGCTTTTTCAACTTTTTTTATTGTCATTATACTTAATGTTGTTTCCAGTCGATATCATTATACATAACCGTTTTCATTATATTCGGTTATTTTCTGTCCGTTTTTATCCGTTTTCGTAAATCGTCCATTTTTATCCGTTTTTATTTTAATCTGTCCGGATAAAAACTGATTAAAACCGTTTTTATTATCCATGTCAAAATGGTTTTTATCCGTTTTTATCTGTTTTTATACGGACATATTAAAATGAAAACGGATAAAAATGGACGATTTACGAAAACGGATAAAAACGGACAGAAAATAAACGAATAAAATGAAAACGGTTATGTATAATGACAATAAGTGAAGTAGAGAGAGCATAATGAGTTTTTTTGTAAAGTACGTTATGAATTTATAGCTTTTTTCCCCATATTTATCGTGGGAAGGCTGATGTCACCGTTAATGGAAAGTGGAAACTGGAAACTTACTCGAAGGCTGATGTCCGTAGATTGTGACGGATCTAGGAGAGAAAAACAATATTATACAACAATACAAACAACATAATGATAAATACTCTTAATTTTTTTATTTTTTTAATTTTTTTTCCCTTTTGAACCCTCTGAGTTACAGCTTTTTGTGAACATATTTAATAGTCGTATTTCCGGTTTCGAACTCGAACTTATGAGATCGCACGCGTTACGTATGAGATTCAATAAATAATAATTAATATATAATAGTTATATTTCATTATTTAATTACGAAATAAATAGTTAACGGTTGTTAACTAACGAACGTTAAATGTTATCTAGAAGGACTAAAGAGAAAACTAGACAAAGAGAAGATTCAGGAACCCTCCCTTCGGCTAGGTTTGGCCGAATAAGGGTTTCAATAAAGGAATCCTTATCAAACTTCGACTCTAAGTTATTACCATATAAATACAATGCCTTGTATTCATTGTGGAATAATCTTAGAATCCCTAAAGATGGACTTTCTTTCTCTTCTCCCTCTCTCCCTTGATAACCGATCGGCAAACACCCTCTTTAATTAGGGTTTACATCGTTTGGTTTTCTTGATTCAAGTGAATCGTTAGCTTTCGTGATTCTTAAACTAGCAAGAATCGCTAAAAGTACGTGTGTGCGAGAACGTAAAGGAAACCCTAGGTTTCTTAGTGGTGAAGGTAATCGACTAGAATCATTCATTTCTGTTGGTATGAACATGAGTTCCTTGGGAAACTCATCCTTTTTCACAATACTAGCATAAGAAGTACTAGCACTAACATTCTCGGTGACAATATTAGTACTACTATCAAGGACACTAGTATCTTCATTTTTTTATTTATTTATTTTTAAATATACTAGTATCTTCATTACTAACAAGTTTTTCAATCGCAACAGTATTATCAACGGGACTAGTAATATCAACATTATCCACAACATTAGGAACATAATTACTTACAGTCGATGCACCTTCGCCATTAATACTCTTCTCAGTATCCCTAATTGCACTTCCTTCTTTTTCATTAACAGTCTCTTCACCAAATACAGATCCTCCCAAATTTTGAACACTATTACCATCCTCTATATTTTTTCAATAGCAGTTTCCATTCGTTTGTGACTTAAATTGCCCACTACATATCTTAATGGAACTTTAATTTGTCTTTTTTGAGACTTCTTTTTATTCAACATACTGAGATTTTACCAAATATGATCAATCTAAACTCTAGTAATTGGAAATTCAAACATTTGAAATTGACGCCAAATCGTAAACTAATCAATTACTTGGTAAAAATTGGGAAAAAGTATATTAGTATCTGTATAATGAAAAAAAAAATTGAAATTTAAAATTATATGGGCAAATGGTCTAAAAATGCATAAAACTTACCATTCGGGCAAATGGCACAAAAAGGTATCAAAGTTAGGGTCCATTTCCAATTAAGGTATTCTACTTTTTTTCTTGCATAAAAAGGTACCCAACTAAATTTTTTGGCGGATTTGGGTTTTTTACTAACGTCCGTTAACTCCCTTCGTTAGTATATTACATATTTGGTCCCTGATTTTATAGAGTCTTTTTATACATCATCCCTCCTCCTCCAACGTCCACCACCACCCTCCTCCTCCACCAACACCGTCCGCCACCATCACCCGCCAACACCACCACCGTCCACCACCACTACCACCCGCCACCACCAGAAAACTCACAAACCCCGTAATAACCCAAACCCATTTCCAATTCCGTACAATCACCCAATCCAAACCCAAACCCAAGTCCAAAACCTCATTTCGTGAACTCAAATCCCA